>APFE030259146.1:481118-504607 GCA_000404065.3 Pinus taeda
TATTGTTGGTGTGATCTTGCTATTTCATGAGGTGAAGAGGGATTGAAGTTGGGAGGATGATGCTGGATCAAACAACTGGGTTGTAAATATCCCTTCTATTAATAAAGTTCTTCAAGTTTTCTTCCATATGATTGTGAAATTTTGAATGTTATCATTTCTGAATGCTATCATTTGTTCATTATATATCTGATTCTGTAATGTTTATGTTGTAATAGATCATGATGCTTTGATAGTTCTTTGTTGTTGTACTTATGCAGGTACTCTCCAAGCATGTGAAGTACGGGGAGGAGTTGCAAGATCTGTCAAAGGGGAGAGATATCAAGCAAGGGATTAAGCGGAAGTTCCAGGTTGGTTCCATTATCTTTCTCTTATCTATTACACATAGAAGAAATCAATGAATTGCTTTAAACTATTGTTTCTAAGATAGCTGCGAAACCTAGAGGGCTAGTCGTTCGACAAGACACTAGTTTTCCCAAAAACAAATTGGCGACTCCACTGGAGAGAGAATAGATGTTTGTTTGTTGTTATTGTTTGTTTGATAAACTATAGATAGAGCCTAAAGTCAGCTAGGTAGCCTTCGAACTTCTCTTTCTCTGCAATTGCATAGTAGATGAATGATGCTTTAGTTAATCTCTGGTTTAGTTTATGAATTAAAAATTTGACTTACAAGCACATCTAGATACCCTTTTGGTAGCTCAGTAACCTCTTAAGACATTCCTCTATACTTTGCTCTTTATTGTTTATCAAAACTCAGCTCAACTCATTGAAAACAACTGAACATCTGAGCCAAAACCCATTTTAATTGTGCTCCCTAGACCATCACATTGTCCTCCACTGTAACTCAGTATGCATCGCACCTCCAGAGTGTAGTAAGTGTAATGCATCTATGTTTTTGTGAAGCCCAGGTGCGATGATTGACTGGACTCTTTTTCCATTCTAGAAATTGAAGGTTTTTTGACCTTATTTTCAGTTTTGTTTAGTTGTTTTGCTGCGAATGACCAGTGCCTCTTTATTGAAGCTTACTTGCATCACATAGATCAGCCTCAATTACATTAGGATTAGTGAATTTTTTTGTGTATTTGTTCATCATTTACAATCCCTTGTCAAAAAGTTGTTTGAATCGATTTGTCGCTTTGATACAAAAAGTGTCATAATTGTCGTTTTGTGTCGAAAAGAGAAGTGTCGTGAGTTCTTCCTTACCTTGATAATCGATTTAACCTTTATTCATGTATTTGGTTTGATTTTTTTATATTCAAAGTGTCAAAAGCATTTTTTTATTCAAAATTGAAAAGTGTTGTCGAAAATGTCATTTTGAATGAAATATTTCAAACCTTTGCTGCATTTAGTTTTCCTTTTTGGCATTTTTCACATTAAGGAGAACGAAAACAAATACATGCATTTACATTTAGCAGTTGTAGATTTGTGTGCGAAAAGATGATTTAGGGACATGCACTAGTGTGTGCACTTTTCTCTTTTAAGCACTATAATTTTTACGAGATATTTTTCGGCGTAGATCACAAGATCTGTCATTTGTCATTAGGTTCATTGACAGATCTTGTGATTTACGCCAAAAATATCTCATAAACCTGATATGGATCACAGAAGCCACAATTTAATAATCACTATAATTTTCTTTCCCTAGTAGCTGGGATTTTCATTGCTCAAAATAAACAAATATTGCTTATCATTGTAGACTGCATTTTAGGAATTTCAGATCTTCATGACGCGGTGAACCACTGAAAGGAAAACTCTAAACAAGATCAACTCTAAAATAAATTTCAATGAACCTAACAATGCTTTGGAACTTAACACAACATATCTAGAGGTCTAGGCTAGAGACGTGTTCTGGCGTCGTTAAAACTAGTGGCTATCATTTTCATTTAAGGTTGGGTGATTCCTCCTCCTTGATATGACAAGTGCTTGCACGGACTTGTGCTCACCATACCGTCGTGTATATATTGGGAGACCACAATAGGCTTAAATCCTTTATCTGTAGGAAGCCGAGTTTGCCACCTTATTGATCGCAATGCACTGAACACAGCATTCGGGAAGATTGACTGTTGTACATAAGTCCTTGGTAATTTCTCTTTAATTTATCACCAAGGTGTATATTGCAGTTTTGCGTTTGGTTTGGTAATCCATCTATCTAGATTTTCCATAGTATTCACTTTCATTCCTTTTCAACTCTTTAAAAGAGAAGGTCCATTTGAGCACTTGTCCTTTCAGGCTCATTAAAAATCGAAGGAGACTAAAGTCATCTTTAGCTTTTTCTCGACTCTTGAAAATTGAAAAATAAAAGTTGTGTCCAAGCGTCATTAAAATTAATTGAATTCAAAATAACATCATTTTCCCATTAATTTTGAGTTGATCAAGTAATCAACAATCATGGAAGAAAGTCAACCAAAACCCCATTATTCGTAGAGACTAGCAAGTCAACTGTCTTTGCCTCTGGAAGCGAAGCCAATTCGGGAAAAACAGTCTCGTTTAACTGAGTCCACTTCATCTAGTTTATTTGAAACATTTGTTTCAACATCGTCAAAGACTTCATTTACTCCGATTATTTCTGGTACATTTTCCTTTAGAGAAGAAGTTCCGCAGTTACAAGAGGATATTAGAACTGATCCTAATGTAACGGTAGACACTTCTATACGTGAAACAACTCCATCTAGAGTTGATCCAGAACCCATCTCAATTCAAACCAAGGCTACATTTGAACCAGTGGTTATTCAAGAACCTCCCTTTGAGACTGAAGTTCACTTACCTGAAAATTTGGAAGTTGAGTTTCAGTATTTAGAAGGTATCACCCCTCTAATATCTGTCACTGCAGAAGCTATACCTTCTTTAGCTCCAGAAATCTTTTACGGACCTGACGGTCTACCTCTTCCACCTGGTCTGATTGCTGTAGAGGAGGTAGTGGAGAATCCCCCATCTAGTATCGCGTTACATTTTGGAATTGGGATTCAGTTGTGTCCTTCTACTCCTGAGTTTGGTTCTTTTAATCCTCTTTCATCACAAGTTCCTGTCAAATCGCTTGGAAATCTTTTGGATACACTAAACATGTCTGAGCAACAATCAACATCTAGGAATGTGTCATTTGATGCAACTATAGAAGAACCTCCTGTTGCTAGTCCTATAATGTTTGCTGTTATACCATTTGTTCCGGCTGGTTATCAATTGCAAGATGGAGTCCACTCAAGGGCTGCTTTGGCACCATGGTCTGCTCCTAGTCATTCATCTAGATTCCCATCTGGTATTTCTTATGTTTAAATCCAACAATTTGATCCTGCATGCTAGTATCAATTTGGGCAAACTAGTTTTCAAAGACCAATATGTCCTTTAAACACTAGACTGTCTCCATATGAAGGGAAGTATACCTTTTCACTATTTCCTCCTGGGGAACAACCATATGAGAGTTTCCAACAAAATTCAGGTCAAACTGGAATTACATCTATTGTTTGGATACCAATATTGCCAGAACAACCAAGGGTTGTATATCCAATGCAACCGATCTGACCTATGTTGAATATTCCCACTACACCTGCTATTACGACTGTGTTGTAAGCACAAGCACAACCTGTTGTGTGTCAACCTCAACCTGCTCCTTCTTCCTCACAACCTCAAGTTTCAAGGTAGAAGGCTCAAGTCTCTTAGGGTGTGATACAACAACCACTTGCCTCTATGGATCAACCGCAACCTCAGGTTAGTGCTTCCTTATCTAGAACGACTTAGGCATAAATAGGTATTTCCAATCCACATCTTGGTAAATATTCTAGTATTGGGCAATAGCAAATGGTCCAACAACTGTGGTTGGCACAATATGAACAACCACAATTCTAGTAAAACCAACCTTTGTTGGGGCTTGGTTTACAAGCTCAAACTAGATTTGGTCAATATCAAGCCTACCAAGGACCTAAGCAACAAGGCTTTGTAGGTTATGGACAACCACATTTTCAAAACGGTTATCAACAACCACACTATACTGGTTATGTCCAACAACCTTATCAAAGTTACCAACGTCAGATACATTATGCTGGTATGCAAAGACCTACTGCTCAGGTGATTCCATCTTATCCTAGGTATGCTCCACCGAACCTGAATTAGAAATTGCCTTTTGTAGCAACTCTAGAATTACCAGATTTGAACTGGTTGGCGAATGATCCAATTGCATATGCCCCTTGGTGGCTAGTGATTCCCCATAAAATTCCCTCTGATATTCCTAAATTCAATGGAAATCCAAGTGAAGATCCATTGAATCACGTAATGACTTTTCATTTGTGGTGCTCATCTAACACCTTGAATGATGATTCGATTAGGCTTCACCTTTTTCAGAGAATGCTCACTGGTCCAGTAGTGAAATGGTATATTGAATTGCCTAGAGCTTTGCTTGATAACTTTGCCATCCTCACCACTACTTTTCTAACTCACTTTCAGTTACCCATTAGGTATGAAATGGGAACAGAAATCCTTACCAGTTTTTAAATAGACCACGTCCACTCACATATCTGATCATATTCATGAGTGGCGATGTCATCGTCGAATGGTAAAGACGTATGTTCCTAATCAACTGTTAGCTGAGTGGTTTATTAAGTCCTTATTGCCATCTATCACTGAGGAAGTGGTGAAAGGAGGAGTTGTCACTAAAGAGAAAGTCATTTCTCATGCCTAATATTTAGATTTTATCTATACTCAGTATGTCACACTCTACGACAAAATTCCTGATGCTCCTAGACCGGCTTTTTCTGTTCCACCTCACCCTAAATCGAGTAGGGACTCTCATGCTGGTGACAGTGTGATCGGTGCCGCAAGCACGCAAACTGCAAGAGGTCCATCTTGTCAAGCTCTTGCTGTTTCTAATTAGAATGAAAATGACAAACCTCTTGCCTCAGAGATTAATGCCATGTCATCTGACAAAGGCAACAATCCAAAGAAACCAGGGGGCAAGAAGAAAGGTAAGAATAATCAGAAGAAACAAGAGAATTCAACTCCTAAAAAATCATCTGAAAACCCTACTGCAGCAAAGAAACCCCCTCGTTATCCATGTTTGATTTGTAACGAGGAGCATTTTACGAGAGATTGTCCACATTGATCTGAGGTTTCAAAACTTTTGAAGGCTTCGAATACCTCGGCGATGTTGACTGATCCGTTTCCAAACCCAAAAACTAATCTGGTTGCTATCGATAATGCTTCCACATCCCAAGTGCTTATGTTATCCATCGCAAACAAGAAAAATGATGTTTTGATATCAACAAGAAACAAAGATTATGGGAATTCATCTTCGTCGAACAACTAGGCTACTGATCAACCTAATGGTTCAACAACGACTTTGCTAGAAGTTGTTCCACCCATTTTTCCTGAATTAACTATAAAGCCACCAAAGGGAATCATACATAAATTGACATTTAATCCTCATGCTCGAGCTGCTCAGAATTATAATATAGTGGAGGATCTAGCTCAATCGCCATCCGCTATGTTGACATTTGAGGTATTGCAAAATTGTCCCTCCCAAAATCAGGCTTTGTTATCAGCAATAGGTGGGATCGATCCAATGGATTCCAATCTTGTGGCCTTTAATCATAAAGGATATACACCTCAGTTACCGGCCCAACTCGCTTTCCTTATACAGATAGAAGCCCTCAATAAAAATGTTCATCGAACGATCATTGATGAGGGGGCATCTACCTATATTATGTCAATGAGTTGCAGGAAAACCTTGGTTCACCACCCTTCTTATGATCACCAAAAAAATTAAAAGCATTCAATGGAAGAATGTACATTCCATATGGGATCTTAAGTAACTTGCAAGTTGAACAAGGGCACAAGGCAGTAGAAATTGAAGTTGAGGTCATTGATGGAAACCTTGATTACAATATTTTATTAGGAAGGCCCTATATTTATGCTAAGGTTGTCGTTGTGTCTACACATTTCATAAAGATTGCATTTCCCTTCCAAGGTGGAATCACAATCGTTAACCAACTAGCCTTTTTTCCTAACGGTTCACAAGCTACTGGAAGCATTTCATTGATCCATGGAAGTTCACAATCTCTTCAAAATGTTGGAGTAGGTCTCCTAAAAGACCCTTCCTTAATGGGTACTTTTGCCCTCCTGCCTCCATCTGATTTCACAGAAGTGGCCACAGTGGAAGCCTATCAAATGATCTCTTCTACATCATCTGAGTTTAAGAAGAGTTCCGACAATTTTGATAGTGAGGATCATCATGATGCGTTGCCACCAAGCCCCATCGAATCTTTGTAGTAATCAATTTTCTGAGCTTGGGCAACAAACCCGAATCAACACTCAACAAGTGTTTGGGTAGATAGGTCTTTAGAATATGGTACCGCTTCTGATCCTTGGTCTTGTATACATTCTACAGATGAAGGAATCATCCAATCAATGATGATAGGAGAGACACATGGGAAGATTACCACCATCGTTCCCACCTTCAAGATGACAATGAAGATTATTCAAACGACCTCAATCATCCTTCAATTTTTTATTTTTTATCAAATTCTATAAATACAGTAGATTCCGAGCGAAATCTATCCAACATTGAAGAAACTATCTCCATTAATATTTTGACCAAACCTAATATTGTAGAGAATATTTACGTTGGCAAATCTTGTTCTCCATCAGAACTAGAGATTTACTGTGCTCTTTTTCATGAATTCATAGATGTCTTTGCATGGTCATATGAAGAAATGCCAGGCATTGACTCGAGAATTGTTGAACATGAAATCAAGATGTATCTAGATGTCAAACCAGTACGATAACGACTTCGACCTATCCATCCGAAGAAAGCCACTGCCACTAAAGCATAGGTTGAAAAACGTTTGCATGCTAACTTCATTTACCCTATTCCTCTCACTGATTGGGTATCGAATATTGTTCTTGTGATGAAAAAATAAGGAACGATTAGAGTGTGCATCAATTATAGGGATGTAAATCAAGCATGTCCAAATGAAAACTATCCTACACCCTTTATTGACCAGATTATTGATGAATGTGTTAGATGTGAAATCTTTTCATTCATGGATGGATTTTCCGGATACAATCAAATCAATATCTGTGCATAGGACTAGTCAAAATCTGCATTTATATGTTCGTGGGGCACATTCACATATCGTAAATTACCTTTCGGTTTGAAGAACGCAGGGGAAAATTTTCAGAGGGCGATGAATTATGCCTTCCATGACATCAAACACATCGTTCAACCATATCTCAACAATCTGCCTGCTCATTCATGAAAACAGACTGATCATCCGCAGTATTTGAGAGCCATATTTTTACGTTGCCGACAATACAAGATACGACTCAATTCGTACGAATGTGTGTTTAGTGTTGGTTCTAGTCAATTGCTTGGTTTTGTAGTTTCTAAGGACGAAATTCGACTTGACCCATTTAAGGTTCAGGCAATCCTTAACATGCCTCCACCTTCAAATTTGCTTCAGATTCAAAGACTCCAAGGGAAAGCTAACTTTTTGAGGAGGTTCATTCCACATTATGATGAGATCGCTAAAGGTTATACACGTCTTTTGAAAAAAGGGGTACCCTTCCACTAGGATCAAGTTGCACAAGCTTCCTTTGATGCTTTAAAATATTCCCTAATAAAATCATCATTAATGTATGCTCCTGAATATAAAAAAGACTTCAACCTTTATCTCGCCACTGTAGATACAACCATCGCTATGGTTTTAGTGCAACAACATGACGAAATTGAACATCCTATATATTATTTAAGTCGTAATCTTAATAATACAGAAATCAAGTACTCTTATGTTTAAAAGTTGGCTTTAGCAGCCTTTCAAGCATTACAGAGGTTTTGACACTATGTACTATTTCGCAAAACTACCATTGTGTCAGATTGAAACCCTATGACCTACATTCTGTCGCATCAATTACTGGGAGGCAAATATTCCAAATGGATAGCCTTTTTCCAGTAGTTTGATCTAGAATTCACCAAATCCAAATCAAAGAAGTCTCTCGTCCTTGCAGAGTTACTTTGTGACCTTCCCTCATCATCCAACGATTTAACATCCCAAGCATCAATCGTGGATGAGACTCTGTTTCTAATATCATCAAGTGATCTGTGGTATGGGGATATACTGGTCTATCTCCAAACCCAAACTTTTAGGCCTAACACCTCTCGCTCTAAACAATGACGTACTCTATACCAAGCCAAAGTCTATCTGATTGTTGGTGATACACTTTACCGTCGTGGTGTCGATACGGTTTTATGAAGGTGCCTCATGTATGAGGAGGCCAAAAAGGTTTTGAATGATTATCATTCAGGTACTTGTGGAGGGCATCTATCTGGTTATGCTACTGCACAAAAGATCCTACAACCTGGTTACTTTTGGCCCACCATATTCAAATATTGCATAATTGCAGTAAGAAGTTTCCATGCTTGTCAGAATTTTTTATCGCAAAACCAGATTACCACCTGCACCATTGCATCCAATCATTGTTGTTGGGCCATTCGCTAAATGGGGCATTGATTTCATGGAATGTAACACCACCTCGGCCGGGGGGCATGGGTATATTATAGTTGCTATCGACTATTTTACAAAATGGACCGAGGCGATGCCTACATTAAACAATAGTGGCGTAACGACTGCTCTTTTCTTTTTAAATCATATAGTTTCTAGATTTGGTGTACCACAGGCTATAGTCACAGATCATGGGTCACATTTTTGCAATCACATGATGATCGAATTAACTGCCAAATTAGGACTGTCCCATGATAGTTCTACTCCATATTACCCGTAGGCTAACAGACAAGTTGAGGCAATCAACAAAGTCCTTAAGCGCATGCTGCAGAGAATGATTGGAGTCCATAAACGGAATTGGAATTTATCTTGTACTTAGCTCTATGGGCATATAGGACATCCGTGAGAAATGCGACTAGATTTATTCCATTTCAGTTCATGTATGGTCTGGAAGCAGTCTTACCAATTCAGTGTGAAATATCATCCCTCAAGCTTGCAATCGATTTGCTTCCCGAGACTTCTAAAGCAGAGGCTCGTTTCTTGTAATTAATCCATTTGGATGAAACCTGTCGTGATGCCACATTGGCTAACGAAGGATATAAGAAACACATCAAAGCACAATATGACAAAAATTTCAAGCCTCATGTCTTCTCAGAAGGTGACCTGGTCTTACTTTATGATCAAGATTGTAACAAATTAAGAGTAGGTAAATTTTAACCATTATGGATGGGCCCTTACATTGTTAAATGCGTATTAACAAAAGGAGCCTACGAGCTAGTCGATTATGATGGGATTCCACTATCATAGCCCCGAAATGGGTTGTATCTTAAAGGATACTATGCTTGATTAAGTGTAGTAAACACATTGTACATATACTTTTATTGCATTTTGAGTGTTTTCTTTTAGAGTTGTCATTTTGGTTAGGTAATCCACTTCACATTTGTTGCAGATGTCATACTTTTTGGAATTGTTTGTTGGGTATGCCGATGGAGCTAGTTGTAGTACGCAGAACCTATCTTCTGCGGCCTAGGCCATTTTCGCTCCAAGCGACAAATTAGTGAGTTTCAGGGGGATATGTATCGGTCGATCGATGAACAACATTGTTGAGTATAGCACATTGATTGAACTGCTCTCTGATGCTATTTCACATGGAATACGCCGACTCATTGTCAGGTTAGATTCATAACTCATCATTCTACAGCTTACTAGCATTTATTCCATTTGGAACTCAGCTATTTATCGCATGTTCCTAAGAGTTAGGATTTTGGAAAGGCATTTTGATTCCATTCAATATCAACACATTTCCAGAAACTTAAACACATTGATTGATTCATTAGCAAACTATGTGTTAAATATACATTTGCAACATTTGTAAAGAAAGCATTTCACATCAGCATTTGCATTAGGTTTTCATCACTTAGCCAAAATAAAACTCCAAAAGTGAAAAGTAGATAGTTGTTTATAGTTTTTACAAAATGTTTTGTGTCCAAGGAAAAATCAGTCATCTGGTCAAGAAACTCAAAATGAATGCAAAAAAACATCCTAGACTAGTGATGTTGGTGATAATATGTCACCGCCTATGCTATCATGCACAGGAGCCTAGTCCAACGACTCGGTGTGCCAGTAGTATGGCGTTGTAATCTCATAGGTAACTCATCAGTCCTGACATCTTGAATTTCGAGAGTGAGGCCCTCGATCTGATCCTGCAACACTTCCAGGGTCTCTGATATTTCTAGATCCTGAAGGATGGCCCTCCCTACAACCTCTCCTATTGGAGCGCCATTTGCTGCCCGTGGGCATGCCACTGGTCGCACTGGTCCAATATATGCACACACATATGAGTTTATTTAGTCTTGGTAACATCAAAAACACATAAACATTATAAAACTGAAAAAACAAAGATGTGGTTGAATCATTTTACCTATGGCACTCCACCGCTCACCAGCTGGTAAAGCCAAGTCCGGGTCACCTCAGAAAGCCATCCTGACATATGGATACTCCACAAATACCATCTCCTTGTGGTTGAACCACTCAAAAAAGGAATCAGAGAAGAAGATCTATGACTAGTCGGCATGTCTGGCCATAAGATCCACCCATCTCTACATCTGTGGTTCTCTCGGTGCAGGCAATCCCAGTGAAATGTTTTGAGGTTGCATCAGTGGAATTCTTTTCAAAGAAAAAGCAGTCAATATGGATCCGTAACCAAAGTTCTTGGTTCTTCCATTCTTTACTTTGGACAGTTGTTCTTTTATGAAAAGAAGTATCGCCTCATACCAATTGAACACCTTTGGTTCCAAGCATTCCAGGGCAAGGTCACACTACCAGTCAATCTAGAAAAGGTAAATAAAATGGTCCTCAAAGGTTGATCAGTGACATCCTGGATATTTATCTTACCATCTCTACTGGATTGAGATCCATCCTTGCAGAACTGACGAATGTAATCTTTCACAGATTTGCCCCCACGAGCGAATCCTAATAGTGAAAGAGGGGCACCACGCCTCGATAATCTCGTCAGAAAATAAATATCCTCAACCGTGAAAGGAATAGATTTACCTTTGATCTGGAATACCTAGTCAATAGGATCCCAAGCATTGAGGAAAAACTGCAACAAACTGATCTGTTGTCTCATGCTAGATATGCGGAAGAAATTCAGCAAACCACAGTTTCTTAATGCATCCACTGTGCCCTGGTCATGTAAAGAAATCATATCCTCCTCTTCACGTTCTCATTCATGCCATGTGACAACCATCTTGATCCAACAAATATCTGAAATGGAGACAAAAAATAAGTTAGGATCCAAATTTGAACAAAAATAGGAAAAATTTGATGAAAAACACAGTGTAAAGTTGCCTTTCTGTGCCCATCGCACCCTGCCTTTGAGCAAGGTGAGATGCATACTGACTGGCCTATTAGCAACTCAGTATGCATCACAAATTTCAATACAAGATAGGTGCGATGATTGGGGAACAAAATCTTTAGACCCTAGGAGCCCAAAAATGTTGAAAAACTAGCTCAGAATCAAGAAAAGATGGAATCGAAATGAAGAGCTCAAGGATAGCTCCTACCTGGTTTTGACAGCATGGAGAATGGTCCATAGGATCTCCTGAAATTGACTAGTGAAATTTTAGGGGGAAAACCACTCTAGAGCTCCAAATCCGAAATTTGAAATGAAATGATGAAAGTGAAAGGTAAAAACTACTTTTTATGTTTACTATTCATGTACTTCAAAGTGAAATGTTAGTTTTAGTTCATTTTTCGTCCATACATATGTATTTCTAGTCAATTTGATGGAGTCTTGAGCAAGATTGAATGACTAATGAAATAATCTGATGTGCTAAACAGTAAATTGAACATCCTTAACCATCAAGCACAGTTTTTTGTTTCGAGCTTGTGTAAAAATGAAACTGAAGCTAAGCATAGTTTGTTCATTTCAAGCTTGTGTAAACATGAAACCGAATACAAGCATAGTTCCCCATGGTTCAAGCTTGTCTAAAATGAACTCATTTTCAATATTTAAAATCCTTGTGATTGCCATTTTATAAGCCTTTTTTCCTTGGTTGTGTACATCCCATCACCACCATCCCTTTGGCCGATCATACGCTTCCACTTGGTTGTTTTACCCTTTTTGAGGATCAATTACAATGAGTGGTCTTATTAGCCAGCCTCTTCACATAAATCAACATGTTTTGAGAAGTTCCAACATCATTGGAACTAGTTGCTACCCTAGATACCACTCTCTCCTCGAAATAGAGTCCTCTTTAAACCCTTTCCAGACTCGTTAAATATGAAATGATTGTCGAGCGCTTGGCTTTTCCAGCACGTTAAAGTATTGGAAATGTCATCCCTCCTGTATTATTTTATCCTTTTTCGGACCTGAGGGATTATTTTACGAAAAAGAACTTCTGGAGTTTTCTTTTCATCCCTTTTCAAACTCTCTAAACATGAAAATGACCGAGTTATCCTTGTCGTTAAACTCGTTAAAATAATAGTGATAAACTTGTCCATCTAGACGAGATTGAGTTTCATTGTTGCTAGACTCGTTAAAACATTAAATAGTGACAAGTTTTCCTAAAGGGCGAATTATAGAACAAGCATATGTTATCCTCCTCAAGCTTGACAAAAATAAAGAGGTATTGGTTAGCAATGACTAGGGAAAAAGGGAAAAAACTTGAAGAATTTATGGTAGCAAGTCGCTCTTGAACATGACACTTTCACTTCATCACCATTATTGAGTTGGGTGCGGTTATTCCATTCACCGGTCATCTCACCATTGGTCTTTCATACCATCCATCTTTTGGGGTTAACGCTACCAATTCATCTTAGCGTCACTGACATGTTCAAGAGAAGTCATCCTGTTGATGTGTCATCCACTGCAATACCTCCAACCTTCATTTTTCATGACCACCATTCATGAACCTTGTTTCGTCAGTTCATTTTCACCTCTAGAAATTATTTGCTTCATTTCGTGTCGTAGATGTGGGATACATTAAGGCCCTCCTACGATGAGTCACTTCTTGTCGACATCAACTCATTATCTAAGAAGTTGACTTAGAAACACCCCTTTCAGTGCTTTGAAGCTTGCATACATAAATGGCAAGTTTCTCACTTCTGGCGACAGGTTGACATCAATGGCCTTCGAATGAAAGATTTTGCGTAGTGTTTGACATCGGATCATATATTCACACCACGTGAATTCTACTATAGTACCTTGAGGGTCATTGTCATTATCGGTGATTCCTCTCGTTTTTGTTAACAACTTACATCATTGGCTAGTAATCAGGCAATGTCTTTCCATGTTCAACTTCAGAACATCTCTTCACATGGATTGACTTGTACATTGGGAAAAGATTGAATGAGTTTGAAGACCCTGGATCTAGTTTCACCCATCCAGGTTGTGATATATTCAGGGATATAAAAACATAAAATGTACAAAGGCTCTACACAGATGGTCATCCTACCCATGGATGATGACTCTATATCTAAAGAATCACTAGTCTATATCTGCAGACGACTATTTGATCTATGTACATGAAATGAATTTATAAAGCTAAGCATGTGAATGGCTCCCTCAGCTAGATCATGAAAATTATATTATGATGATGTGTTGTGTTGTAACTTATGCAGCTCACCTTCCAGTTCGAAACTTCAGATCCTCATGATAAATCATTTCACCCGACATCAATATTTACGACTTCATGGTTTAGGGGGCAACTGTTATAGACATATTTGGGCACATAAACCCCAAAATTATATCTCAATAAACTAGGGCTCATCAACCCCTAAAATAGTTGTTTCATACCCTAAAGGAACATAGTCATCTGAATACATCATTCCCCAAAAGTTCCATCTGAGAAACCATCCAGAAATGGCCTAAATTAAACCATACTAACTTCTCCACTAGAAAAGTGCGATGCTTACTGAGTGGTACACTGCCAGGCTGTGATGCATACTGATTAGGCCTTCTATAGGGTGTGATGGGCGAGGATGGACAAATGTCTGAGACAGTTTTCTAGGTGGTTGCTCATGGAATCTTCTAGAATCTTCTCCTGTGCCACTTGCCTTTTTGAATTCTCCCAAGGATGAATAAGGGATATAAGAAATCTCCAAATGGAACCAATTGTAACAAGTGGAATGACACTAATCAAACCCCATGGATGACTCACACCCTTGCACACATCTATAAATGGATCTCCAATTCAAGAGATCTAGAGACTAGAATATTGCGAATTGTAAGGAAGTGCTAATAGTTTGTAATTGAGGAAAGAGCATTGTATTGTTAGTGTGATCTTGCTATTTCTTGAGGTGAAGAGGGATTGAAGCTCGAAGGATGATGCTGGATCAGACAACTGGGTTGTAATTTTCCCTTCTATTGATAAATTTCTTCAAGTTTTTTTCCATATGATTATGCAATTGCGAATGTTATCATTTGTGAATGCTATCATTTGTTCATTATATATATGATTCTGTAATGTTTATGTTGTAATAGATCACAAGGCTTTAACGGTTCTTTGTTGTTGTACTTGTGCAGGTACTCTCCAACCGTGTTAAGTACGGGGAGGAGTTGTAGGATCTGTCAAAGGGGAGAGAGATCAACCAAGGGATGTTCCAGGTTGGTTCCATTATCTTTCTCTTATCTATTACACATAGAAGAAATAATTGAATTGCTTTAAACTGTTGTTTCTAGGGTAGCTGCCAAACCTAGAGGGCTAGTCGTTCAACAAGACACTAGTTTTCCAAAAAAAAATGGCAACCTTGAATAGAAATCTTGGGGTATTTGGAGAATATGGGGGTTCTAATGCAGTGGAAAAATTGGAACGGGGATCAGAATATTGGGGAGAAATAGAGAACTAGTCAAAGAAAGGGCCCAAAAAAGATCAACCCAGTTCGAGTGTCGTGAACTAATCATGATCCCTATTTAAAATGGAAGAAAAAGTCGATATCAAGCCATACCATAGTGATATCAATGATCTGAAGCTAAACCACTAGTTTCAGTAACTATAATTTTATTTCGGTGTCCATCGGGTCGAGGAAGGGAAAAAGATCTCATTCACGTGATTGAAATCAGAGGGCCATGTACTGACTTGGTGTGAGAGGCACACAAAAAACCTAAGGATGCAGGGAAAAACTTAAGTGACTAAGTGGTAGTATTTTAAAACCCTCATTAATTCATAGTTTTATCCCATTGGGTATGTGGAGGACAAGTGTATCTAATAGCATTACTTCTAGCAAAAGTCTATCCAAAGCATGCAGGAGTACACCAAAAAATTCCAAAAAATGGCTATAATGTTTGGTATCTCTCCAAATAACCCAAATGTACTCCTAAAGTATTTGGGGGGTCTACACTGCCATCTATGTGAGAAAGTGATGTTGTTTAAGCCCAAATTGGTGGACGAGGCTTGCGCACAGGCACAATACCTAGAAAACATAGGCCTAAATAGAGCGCAATCAAGTGGATTGAATCAAAAGGAGCAACAGAATGCCTTTGAGGGGAAGAAGAAGCCAAAATGGTGTAAATATAAAAATATGGTAGCCACAATGCACGAGTGTAAAGATCCCAACAACCACTGCAACATTGATGTCCATACAGAGGAAAAATGCTTGAAGTTGCATCCATTGATAAACTCGAAGAACAAGAAGAAATATAACAGAAGAATCGCATGGCCATTGATTCTAGAAACGAAGTTGAAATTAGCTCGAATGTGGATGAGAAGATCATTTGTACATCAGTACAGATGGAGATGAATATGAGTATCCTTTAGCAAAAATGAAAGAAATAAATGACCAAACTCTTCCATATAAATATACAAATCAAGAAGACAAATATTAATGATCTATTTGACTTAGGATGGTAGGTGAATCTCATTGCAGCAAAGGTGGTGAAGAAGTTGGGGTTGGAATTTTGTGATCATCCAAACCAATATACATTGGGATGGGTAAATAAGGATGTAGAGCTAAAGGTAACAAAACAGATCAAAATTCTATTTGCTATCAGTGCTGATTTTATTGATGAAGTAGATCTAGATGTGGTTCTCCTTTATGTATTTGGAGTCGTGTTTGTGAGTCCATACATGTACATTCATGGTGCAATATTCTTGATGAAATCTAACCAGTATTGTCTTGTCAAGGATGGAAAATCGTTCATCATCAACATGCACAAAAGAAAATTGAAAATCTCACTGGTAAGTGCCAACCAAGCCAAGGAATTGATTAATTCCAACAAGAAGTATGTTTTATTGTTTTTAAGAGAAAGTCAGCCTGAAGAGGAGTCAATAAGAGGCAAGGCATCCCTGGAGGGGTGTACTAATAAACAGAAAGAGGATTTTTTATAGGCATACAAGGATGTGTTTTGAGAGCCTAAAGGTTTATCACCTAAGAAAGAAGTGGAGCATGAGATCCAGCGATTTCTAGACTCCCCATTGCCAAATATTGGGTTTTATAGGAAGTTTGTTATAGAAAAGGTGAAGAAACAATTACAACATCTATTGCAACAGGGTGCCATTTAGCTGATTACATCACCATCTGGGTCACCTATCATCAATGTGTCGAAGAAGGATGGAACTTGGTGGATGTCTATAGATTACAAGGTGTTGAACAAAATAATGCTTACGAACATATACCCCTTGCCCAAAATAGATGACCTTCTAGATCAGTTGCAGCAAGCGAAGTACTTCACCAGGTTGGACTTGAAGTTTGGATATCACTAGGTTAGAGTCAAAGAAGAAGATACATGGAAGACTGCCTTCAAAACCAGGCAAGGTTTATATCATTGGTTAGTCATGCCATTTGGCCTATGTAATGCATCAACTAAATTTATGATATTAATGAATGATGTATTACACCCTTTTATAGATTCATTTTTTATTGTCTATTTGGATGATATACTAGTACATAATGCTACCTAAGAGGATCATATGCTACATTGCTATCTTCAGCATGAGTTTGCATAGCAGTGTTTGGTGTATTTGGGATATGTAATCAGTGGAGGAAAACTTAAGATAGATCCTTCCAAGATGGAGGACATCATGAAATGGTTGGTGCCTACTAATTTTTCTGAGCTTAGGAGTTTCATTGGCGTAGCACATTATCTAAGGAAGTTCATAACCTTATTTTCAATGATAGTAGCACCGCTCCACGTCATTACAAAAAGTGGCAAGATTTTCAAGTGGGGAAAAGGTCAACAAAGAGCTTTTGAAGAGCTCAAGAATAAGTTCATCTAGCAATACTTCTAGAATTACCAAACTTAAAACAACCCTCCGAAGTTGATATAGATGTGACTGGGTATGTTATGGGAGTTGTCTTGATGTAGGGAGGAAGGCATGTATGCTACCATTCTGAAGTATTTCATGGGGCAGTTCTTAACTACCATACCTACGACAAGGAAATATATTTCGTGGTGAAAGTTGTGAAGAAGTGGAAGCACTATATGATGGGAAAGGAGACAGTAATACACACAGATCACTAGCTGTTACAGTAATTTGAGACCCAGAGTAAAATACAACAGATGAGGCATAACAAGTGGATGGGGTTTTTACAGTGGTTTCATTTGGTCATCAAGTATAAAAAGGGAAGCACAAACATGTTGGCTGACAGGCTTTCAAGGCCACCCATCTCAAATATCACATCTTTGGGGACCCTTGTGCACATGGATCCATTCACCCATGATGCATATAGAGAGTGTATTCAGAGTTTGAGGACTTCAGGGAGGTGTATCAATAGTTCCAGACATAGAATCATGTGGATGATGGCTGAAACCTCCAAGGTTGCAGGGAATTTTGGTGTAGGGAAAACGTGGCTAACTTGCAAAGGTATGTGTATTGGCCTAGGATGCAAGAACAGGTAGTTAGGTTCATTAGAGGATGCATTCTTTATTTCACCATAAATCCTAGCAATAGGAAATAGGGTCTATATCATCCCTTACATGTATCTACTCATCCTTGGGAAATAATTTCCATGGACTTTATCAAAGGTTTACCGATAACCAGGAAGGGAAATGACTACCTATTCATGGTTGTTGAGAAGTTCAGCAAGATGTGTGTTTTGATGCCCTTTAAAAATACCATTGGTGGGAAAGAAGTAGCAAACTTTTTCTTTGGACAAGTCTAGGTGCACTTTGGGATACCAAAGGGCATCATTTCTTACAGGGATTCAAGATTTCTCTAGGCATTCTGGACTACATTATGGGAGAATATGGACACAAAGTTGAAGAGATACAACCAAAAGCATCCGAAGACCTGGGATGAGAATTTGGTATAGATACAACATTCTTAAAATAGAGAAGTCCACACTTATATAGAAAAGTCCCCATTTGAGACTTGTTTTGGATATTTTCCACCTTCACCTTTGGATATTGCATATGGACAACGAGGATTGAAGGAAGATATTATAGGAGATGCTTTGAGGGATGAAAATTTTATAGAGAAGAGCAGGCAGATCCATCTATAGGTACAAGAAACAATTCAGAAGTCAAAGGAGAAGTATAAGGCAAGGCATGATCAACACAGAACAGAGAAGTCACTCAAGGTGGGAGACAGAGTATGGTTACAGTTGAACAAGATATTACAAGGGGGCTAGTAAGAAAATCAAGGCTTTGAGGTATGGTCCCTTTGAGATACTATAAAAGGTGTGTGATAATTCCTATCAACTCATTTTACCACCATATATGCACATTTACTCATTTGTGAATGTATAGAATTTAATCTATGAGCCTTCCATGCTAGATCAGGAAGAGGAATAGGTTCTACCTTATGTGGAGTATTTGACAACATATGCTCATGAAAATTTGATAGAAGATACATTTTTAAGAGGTACAAAACTACAAGATAGGGGTAGCATGAACTTTGGTAGATTGGATTGAAGAGACAACTTCTAGGAAAATCTAAATGGTACACCTGAGAGAAGGTGGAGGAAAAAATTCATCACCTCATTTACTAGAAGCTTTTGGTGACCAAAAGCCTCCAAAAATGGAGAGGTGTGATTCATGTTGGATCATTATATTGTTTTTCATCTATCTCGATGCATTTGGAGTGTAAAAAGTGGAGAAAGCATCTCATGGGACCATTTTCACCAGTGGGACCCAGTTTGGAAAAATAGGGTCTGAAACCTTCCAAGATCATTTTGACGAATCAAATGATTTTTTGGGGAGTTAAGACTTTGCTACATTAGAATTGCACCATTTTACACCATTCTACACCTAGATATATTTCTAATGGTGCAAGAAGCATGTCAATTGGAGTTTGTATGCAAAATTTATGCCACTCAAAAGTTGACCTTCCCATTTTCACACCAATAGTTCAGGAGGATGCCACATCAACCCCCATTATTCAAGGAAAATGGTGGCCTGGGTGTAGGTGATAAAGACAACCTCCCAAATCTGGCTATAAATTCTTTATATCTAGCTGAATTCTTCTTTCTCTTTCTATAGGTGTATCAGTCATCTATTATTAGCCTGACTGCTTCGTGGGTTTTCCCTCTAATCGCCCTAACCCTGGTTATTGTCAACAATTAACAAACCGAGCCTTTATTCCTATCGGAAATGTAAATCCATAGGATTTACACAAAACACTATCGGCGAGATTTTAAAATGGGATTAAAGCAATACACTATCGGTTCTTTCATAATCAGCCCTTTCAACACCCTTTTTCCCGATGTGATAATTAGCAATTGCTATCGGCGACTCAGAAAGTCCACACAATAGACTCCTCCTGCTTCAACCTTACGATGTGATAACCTTGCGGACCTGAAAGCTTATCAACCCAACTATATAGTATTTCGGGTATGAGTTTATCGGGGTTTCAGACTTTACCGGTTCCATAGGTCTCTTCCGCTCCACTTATGGTTATGTGATGCGATAAAGGTTCAGAATCGATATGGTGTGAACCAGATTTAATAAAATCTCAAATTCGGAACTCTGTTTCGACTAAGTAATTTCATGATTTCCTGTATAAATCAAAACTTTGGCTGTAGAACTTAACAAAGCATTTAAGAAAAAATAAGCATGTCGATATAAGGGGAAAATTTGTATCAACAAGATTAATTCATATATATGATAGGAAAATAAGGCTGAATCACCATTAAAAGGCTCAGAAGGGAAGAATTGCCATCAAATACATATGCAAATATACCAATTGACTGAGAACCATAATTTCCAATGCACAGAGAGAATTCTTGAAGAACACAATGCCTTCGGGATCTCTCCTCTGTAGAGCATCCCGTTATTTTATTTATAATTAATAGAGAAAGCCTTCTCGGCCATTATCCTTACAAAAGCATGGCTTTTACATAAGTGATTTAAAGCAATAAAGCTACTACAGCGTATCATAAAGCAATTTATTACAACTTGATCTTATTCTTAATTTTATCATTATCCTAAGCTAGAAAAGCATGAAACTTGCTGGCTAAAGGACCCCACTCCCTTGCCTGTAGATTTTTTTGGATTTTTGGAATATGTTTGAAGATTTTTCCCTCTAAGTCACATGCTCTTGCATCAGTCTCCCAAGGACAAAATTCTTCATGGGCTCTTGTCCATGAGTTCATCTACAGAACTGCCCAGTTTCTATAGCATGTCTTTTGTAACCCAAGTAGCTTCAACGGTTGGTTGTCCCTTTCATTTTACCAAATACTGGAAGTACTCTCATCCCCTTGTCTTCTTAAACACCTTCTTGTCCATAATTGTTTCTAGCTGCAACTCCTTTGCTGTGGGTAACTGTTTTACCCAGTCAATCTCTTGGGTCTCTTGATCTTGTGTTGTATCATTTGTAGTTTCACCCTCATATTTGTATAGGTCTGTAACATTCAAAATTGGTGATATCCCAACATCAGGGGGTAACTCAAACTCATAGGCATTTGCAGAGAATTTCCCCAATTTTCTTGAACTTCAATTTATTATACTCCCTCTTTGGAAACCTCTCCTTTCTGAGATGTGCTAAAACCAAATCCCCAACTTCAAAGTTCACCTCTCTTCTCCTCAGATCTGCTCTAGTTTTATACTTGATGTTGCTATCCTACAGTTGTTGTTTCACTTGTTCATGTATTCCTTGCATTTCTGAAGCAAAATATTCACCCTCTGCACTACTCATCTCTTCTTTTCCCAAATTTCTTAGTTCAGATATTCCTCTTGGATGCATTCCATAAACAATATGGAATGGACTCTATCCTGTAATCCTATTAGGTGAGTCATTATATGCATACTCAACTTGTTCTAACACTTGTTCCCATTGCTTTGGATGTTCTGCAGTAAGGCTCCTTAAAAGATTGCCTAAACTCTTGTTCACCACTCCAGTCTATCCATCAGTTTGTGGATGATAGGCAGAATTAAAACTTAATTTAGTTCCCAGCTTCTTCCATAGTTTCCTGCAAAAATGTCCAAAAAATTTGGAATCCCTATCTAAGGCAATACTTTTGAGCAACCCATGCAATATTACAATCTCCTTAAAAAACAAATTAGCAATGTTAGAAGCATCACTAGTTTTATAACATGGAATAAAGTGTGCCATTTTTGAAAATCTATCTACTACAACAAAAATTGAATCATTACCTCTTTGGGTCTTTGGTAAGCCCAACACAAAATCCATACTTACCATATCCCAAGGCCTATCTGGAATTGGTAATGGAACATACAAACCTATGTTTTGGCTCCTTCCCTTTGCATATTGACAGATTTTGCAAGTTCTCACATACTTCTCCACTTCAGATTTCATTTTCAGCTAGAAATAAAATTTGTTTAGCTGCTCATAAGTCTTCTCTACCCCAAAATGTCTTGCAAGTCCTCCACTATTTTTCTATTTGGTTAGATTCTCCCTCATTGAATAGTTTGGTATACACAGCTGATTTTTCTTAAATAACAGCCCATCTTGTAAGAATTAATCCAACCATTTACTCCTATCCACCAAAACAAGATTTTTACAAGCCTCAAATGGCTCCTCAAAATTTGAATCAGTCTCATATAATTCCTTAAGAAAATGAAAACCCAACACTTGGATTTGACTCTCTTGAAGCAATACATTTCTCCTACTTAAGCCATCTTGACTCTCTTGGCCATTTATATGTTTTAAAACAAAATGGAATCCTTGAAGATATTCTACCCATTTGGCATGTTTTTGGCTGAGATTTGGCTACTACATTATAAACTGTAGTGCATGGTTATCTGAATAAACGATGAATTCCTTTGACATTAAATAATACCTCCATTTCTTCAATGACTGCACAACTGCATAGAACTCCTTATCATAAGAAGAATACTTCTTTTTGGAATCATTTAGATTTCCACTAAAATAAGTTATTGATCGGTCTTCCTGACTTAAAACACCTGCAATTGCTTCTCGGCTAGCATCACACTCAAAAACACTCTTGGGTGAAGGCCACTCCATAATTGCCTTGATCTTCTCTGCATCCATCTTTAGCCCTTTGGCAGAAATAACAAAACCCAAGTACACTAGCTCTTCTTTCATGAATGAACACTTCTTCAAATTCAGCAATAATTTCGCTTGCTGCAGCCTTTGTAAGACATAATTCAGATGTCTCACATGCTCCTCCTTAGACCTGCTGCAAACTAATATATTGTCTAGATATACTATTACAAACTTACCTATGAACTCTTTAAGAACTTCATTCATGAGTCTCACAAATGTACTTGGTGCATTTGACAACCCAAAAGGCATTACTTTCCACTCATACAGTCCCTCATTTGTCTTAAAAGTGGTTTTCCACTCATCCCCTTCTCTTATTCTTATCTGATGATACCCACTTTTAAGATCTAGTTTTGAAAAATACTTTGCTCCACTCAAGCAATCCATTAAATATTCAATTATAGGCAAAGGAAATCTGTACCTAATTGTGATTTTATTGACGGCTCTTGAATCTGTCCACATTCTCTAGCCTCCATCTTTCTTTGGACTTAGCACTGTTGGCACTGCACAATGACTCAAACTTTCTCTGATCAGCCCTTTGTCAAGCAATTGTTGCACCTGCTTCCTAACCTCTTCATTTTTTGTAGGAGTCATTATGTAAGCTGCTTTGTTAGGTAGACTTGCTCCAGGTACCAAATCTATATGATGGCTGATTCTTCTAATGGGTGGTAATTCATTAGGAAAATCATCAACAATAATATCACAATATTTCTCCAACATTTCTTGAATTTCAATGGGTAATTTAGAAACTTTAGTAGAAGTCATTATTACCTTGGGCTTGCAATTACAACAAAACTTACCTCATTTTCTTCAATATTCTTCAAGTATTCCTTTCCTCCAAGTAACAGAGTTTTTGGATCAGTCTTCTTTCCTGGTACATCTTCTTCTTGCAGAGGCAGCAACGTATGATTGACACCATCCTTTCCAAACTTTTAGGTGTTTCTTTTCCCATCATGCATGTCTCCTTTGTCATATTGCCAAGGTCTTCCAAGCAATATGTGACACACATCCATTACCATCACATCACATATGATTTTATCTTTATACTTTCCCACTTGAAATTCCACTTCACACTATTCATTTACCAACAGTTGATGTCCCT
>APFE030259147.1:0-15310 GCA_000404065.3 Pinus taeda
AGTGTGTCCAATGTAGTTTTATGGGGAAAAATGCATTATGGGCTGAGAGGATAGGTAGGACTAGTGGTCTGTTGGAAGCTGAAGCTAAGTACTATACATGCATGCCTTTTACTTTGGACTAACAAAACATAATGGTATTTTTCAGGTATGGAAGAGTTGAAGGTATAATGGTGAGAACAACATTTGGAGTCCCTCCGTGCTGAGATTCATGGGAATCAAGCAATGAGAGGGGTGTTGGCACGACATGGCATGTTGAAGTTCTTAAAGAAATCCATGATGAGGGTTGGTGAGGCGTTGATGTTGATGATAGTGAGTTATTGGGACCCAGATCAAGAGGCTTTTGTAGTACAAGGGAACAGGATCGAGATCATGTTCCGAGACACATATTTTTTTACAAAACTGCCCCCCTTGGGGGTGGTAGGGGAGATACATCTAGTGTTGCCTCATGGGAGGCATATAGATGAGTTTGTTGGTCGTCATTATGTACCGAGGAGTCATGAAAAGGGCATGACTATACAGATCAATGACTTGAAGAGGCGAGAGACACGAGCTACAGCCGCAGTGGTGTTGTAGACATATGGGAGTCATGCCTTCCATCATATCAATGGAAGGAAGATGATGTTGGTGGAGAGTTTGTTGGGAGGGACCTACTATGGGTGGGCCCAGATGATGTTTTCATCGTCGAAACAACAATTGACATTATGCAGGTGGAGGACCAATGATTGAGAAGATCCCCACTATTCGACCTCATGTTCAAACCCTAGATGAGGACCCACAGTGACTTAGGATGTGCCGCTGGGGGAAAATACTGAGACGAGGTGGAGGAGGGGGAGTTAGACGAGTGTTCTGACCTGAGTTTTTTGCTCATTGGGACCAAATGCCACTATACATAGACGACTATCCATGCAATGGCATGAATTATCAAGGGGATCCTGACTTACCATTTCCACCAGGACAAGCATGGGGCCCAGATGATAACTGAAAGATTTTATATATTTGATGCATTTACAGTTTAAGAAATATATGTATGTGGTATTGATTTCTAAACTTTGTGGTATGCAGATATAACACCAGTGAGGTCAACAGGATACATGGGACGAGTTGCACTGACAGGGGCTGCAGATTAGGGTGGTACCACACCACAACAGAGACTAGGTGGTGATGCTCTAATGGAGGATCTCTGATGCAGATGTGATGTACTACTGGTCGGGGTGACAGAGCATAGGTGGCATGAGCAAGAAGATCGATATAAAGATGAGTGCACGAGTCTTCCCTCGGAGTGGTGAGGATTCATGAGGTGCATTGCAATGGTCGGTTAGGCAGTACGAGATCTACGAACTGGGGGGGTGGATTTGTTGGCTCAATAGCCTCTAGATAATAGTTATTAGGCATAGGGACATGTCGGTCACCATTTTTGTTTTATTATAACATGCGAATGAGCATGTCGGATGTATTTAGAGTAGTGGACTCAAAACATTGTATTACGATACATATTTATGATTATGCATCTTTTTGTGATGATTGTGGTTTGCCATTTGTTTATGGATGTCTTCTTACATGTGATAAATTCCAATTTAGAATGTTATTAGCAATGGTATCTACTTAGTGATTTTGGGCACTAGGAACATGATTGAATGAAATGGATTCAAATTCATGTGCCAAAAACTTAACTCGTAGATATTTTCTAAATGTTGATTTATGGTAGCACCGGATGTGCTCTAAGTCTCAAAATTTGTAAGGAGGCTTCGACACATGTACTCCACAATACCCATTAAACGTTTTCAGAGATTCTACTAGGAGACAATAAAATAATTAATTATTTCTAATGGGATCCTAAGTCTAAACTTAGGAAATTAAAATAATTAAATGGTATTAATCTAACTGTGTGTGAAACTTCTAGAAGAAGATGAAGATCGATTCGAAATAATCTAAGCCTTTGATTAGAATCTAATCTAGGTCATTGGTTCTCAACTGGAGGATTATAAGAAGGACTTTGATGGGCATTTGGAAAACACACCAGGCAGATACTCAGTTACCCAAGTAAAACTTATTTTCTCACTAGTCAAAGTTCAGCAAGATGAAATATATTGAGAGGGAGAGTTGCAGGTGAGGAGGAGAGAGAGGGCAGCAGCATCATTCAGAAGTGAAAGAGTACAAGACGCAGAAAATAGAAGGGACAACACAGAGACTGACATTGGGACTACACAGTCCTCACGCAGAAGCTGACGCAATGAGACGCAGAGGGGGCAATAGGTCCTCTCCTACATCAGAATCTCCCTGGGAAGTGTGAGAGAACTGTCAGTAAATTTATCACAAATATTTATCTTCTATTTTGTTGGTTGTATCTTATACATGATATTTTTTTTCTGAAGATTAATAAAGAAACCCTCATCTGTTACATCATTTTTCCCGCATTGGGTTTTTCCGGGGACAATTGTCCAAAAATAATTATGTTATTGTGATTATACTTGTGCTAGTATTTTTCCTTGCACTTACTTTCCGCGGTATTTTAATTCTGAAGATTGCAGTAGAATTTATTTCAATATTTTCCGTAGAAACACAGCGAATAACCTATTTCTGAATTAATAAGTAGAAGAAATAATATCATTCACTAAAGTTGGATTTATATCTAGAAATTTTCACATGGTATCAGAGGACATATCATAAGAGAAGAGCTCAGAAGTAGGAAGGAAAAGGATTTTGAAATTAATGCAGAGGCATCAATTAGAAATCCCAGAGGCAGCGCAGTTCGAAGGTCAAGGATAACGAAGTTTTGAGGTGAAATCGATTTCTCTTAATGAATCAATAGATAAATTCAATCTCTAGATCGAAACTTACCAGAGGCAGAAGGGAGCAGCATATTTCTCCTTGTAGAGTAGATCTTCAACTAGCACATAGATATTTTGCAGCAAGTGTCGAGGTAGAAAAGCGTCAGAAATTGATAGGAAAATAACACAAAGAAGGATGAAAAATAAAGATGTCTCTGGATTATCTTCTAGATTAGAAGAAGAATTCACATGCTTATCAAGTTCAACATCAACAGATGTTTGGTACATTAATAGTGGGACTTTATCCCATATGATTGGAGTGTGAGAATATTTCTCGAGCTATCAAGAAGAGAAAATGGACTTCCATATTACTATGGGAAATAGAACGAAGTGTACTCTAGTAGGGATAGGCACCATAGCATTTCATATGGAAGAAGGAACCAACATCTGATCCACTAATGTTTTGCATGTGCCCAAGTTAGGAATGAATGTGATTTCAGTTTCCCAGTTACAAGGCAAGGGATACCATGTATACTTCAATGGAAAGAAAGTATATGTCAAACATCCACGCTGGAAGAATAAGAGAGAAATTGGAGCTCGAAGCAACAAACTGTATAGTTTGTAGCTCAAGTCTCTAATGGCACTAATAGGCAACAATTTTAATGGTGAAAAGAAACTGAATGAGCTATGGCACAGACGAATGGGCCACTTACACCATGGAGCACTAAGGATGGTCGAAGAGACTATTATAGGAGTTTCAATTCTTGGTAATGAGAATGATGATATATGCATAGGATGTGTACTAGGGCAGTACACTAAAGAAACTTTTTCCAAGAGTAAAAACAGAGCAGAGGGTGTATTGTGATTGATACACTCATATATCTATGGTCCAATGTCCACAAGAGCTCTTAGTGGTGGCGAGTACTTTGTCACCTTTATTGATGATCACTCTAGAAAAATCTGGATCTATTTCTTAAAGGTCAAGGATGAGGTCTTTGATCGGTTTAGAGAGTTCAAGGCTCTCATTGAGAACATGACAGGCAAAAAGATAAAGGTATTGCATTCAGATAATAGTGGAGAATATACAAACAAAGACTTCACAGATTTCTGTGTGAAAGAGGGCATCAAAAGAGAATGGACAACTCCATATAATCTGGAGCATAATGGAGTAGCAGAACATAAGAAAAGAAATATTGTTGGGGCGGAAAAGGCTATGTTGTATGATCAAGATTTACCTAGATTATTATGGGAAAAATCTTGCAACACGGCAGTGTATATACAGAACAGAACTCCTCACAGAGCTCTAGGGAAGAAAACATCCGAAGGTGTCTTTACTGGGAAGAAGTAGGAAGTTAGTCATCTCAGAATATTCAGAAGTGTGGCATATTGTCACATTTCAAACGAGAAGAGTAGTAAAATGTATTAGACTAGAGAAAGGGGTACCTCATAAGATATAGCGAGACCTTGAATACATAAATAATCTACATTCCTAGCAGCATGGAGATTGTAGTAAGATGAGATGCAAATTGCATGGAGGATAGAGCTTTCAGGAAATCTTAAGAGATGCCAACAGAATAACAGTCAGTAGATATTCCTTTAGTCCAGCAACAACAGGGGCAATAAATAGGACAAGTAGGAGGAGAGACACCTGGAACTAGCACAGTGACCAGTACCAGTATTTCCTCATAAGAAGGAAATCCAAGTAGTTCTCAGCAGGTGGAATGACATGAACAAGAGGGGGATTTGATCGAGCCTCCCACCACCAGTGACAGAACGAGTAAAGAAGTACGACATACATTGAAGAATGCAGATGAGTTTGTCAGAGCTCCTAGAACCGAGAAAAGGCATCATAGACATCTTGACAGGTATCAAGCCTTGGTAGCACGAGTTGAAGAACCCTCTAGCTTTCAGGAAGCCATACAACACCAAGTATGGGTGGATGCCATGGTAGAAGAGTATAATTCTATAATGACGAATGCTGTCTGGGAAGTGGTACCTAGGCCATAGGATAGATCGGTTGTAGGATCAAGATGGATCTACAAGATCAAGTATGCTGCAGATGGCAGTGTAGAGAAGTACAAGGCTAGGTTCATAGCAAATGGGTATGCACAAAAAGAAGGAATAGACTATGAAGAGACCTTCGCCCCAGTAGCCAGATATACCTCTATCGGATCTGTTATATCCCTAAAAGCTCAAATAGGATGGGAGATTCACCAAATGGATGTCAAGCCAACATTCTTGAACGGGGTGATAGAAGAAGAGGTGTATATAGAATATCCGAAAGGCGTTGAAAATCATGAGAAATGTAGGTTAAAGAAAGCCCTGTATGGGCTCAAGAAGGCACCCAGAGCATGGTATGGTCGGATTAATAGTTACTTGCAGTAGTTGGGTTTCTTCAAGAGTGATGTTGATCCCAATATCTACTATCTAATGGTGGAGAATGAGCTACTTATTCTGGTATTATATGTGAATGACTTATTCCTAACAGGATCATCTAGGCTCATAAAGGACTGCAAGAAGAATCTTGAAGCAGAAGTCAACATGAAGGATATGGAGATGATGCATTATTTTCTAAGGTTGGAAGTGTGGAAAAAGTATGGGGAGATGTTCCTTGGACAAGGAAGATATGCTACAAAGATTCTGAAGAGATTAAGAATTCAGGATTGTCGACCCATGGCTACGCCCATGATTACCAACTAGAATAAAATGAATGCATCAGGAGATAAGGAGATGGACCCCACCTTGTACAAACAACTCAATCATTCGCCCATGTATGTGGTCAACACTAGGCCAGACATTTACTTTGCTGCCAACACCCTTAGTCAGTTCATGGTGGAACTGAAAAGGGTGCATTGGGCAGCAGCTAGGCACATTCTTATATATGTGCGTGGAATAGTCAGATATGGGTTGAAATACACCCGAGAAGATGACGTATGATTGAATGGATTCACAGACACAGATTGGGCAGGTAGTTCTATAGACCGGAAAAGTACCTCCAGGTATTTCTTCAGTGTTGGATTAGGAATGATTCAGTGTTGGATTAAGAAGCAGAAGTCGATAGCTCTAAGCTCAGCAAAAGAAGAACATATGGCAGTCAACACAACTACGTGAAAATCTATATGGCTTAGAAAACTATTTGTGAGTTTTTTTCAGGAAAAGGATGGAGGTGACCAATATTTTCTGCAATAATCAAATTTGCATTAAACTTTATGAGAATCCAGTATTTCATGATCGGTCGAAACACATTGATATCAGATGTCCCTTTATCATAGATTGTGTTTAGCGTGGGGCAGTACAGTTGCAGTATGTCTCCACAGGAAATCAAGTAGTAGATGTACACGCAAAATCTCTAGGAATATCTAAGTTCATCCAGTTCGGGAAGCAGATGAGTATGATAGAGAATCTATTTCAGTAGTAGAAACAGATGGTTCCTCAGTTGCAGTGGCAGAAAGTTGCAATACAAATGTAGTGTTGGAAGTGGTAGGGTCAGCAGTAGAACGGATACAACATTTGTGTAGTAGTTAGTGGACAGTGATGTCAGACATCAGCAGCGCAGAGGGAGATGTTACATAACAGGATGATGCTTCAGTAGGATGCATTGCTAGAGCACATTCCTCGCTAAGAGGGATTGTTGATTTATGGTAGCATAATATGTGATCTAAATCTCAAAATTTACAGGGAGTTTTGGACACATGTATTCCATAATACCCAGAAATAATTTTGGGAAATTCCACCCGGAGACAGTTTTATTAAAATAATTAATTATTTTTAATGGGGCCCTAAGTCTAAACTTAGGAAATTAAAATAATTAAAGGGTATTAATCTAATTGTGGGTGAAACTTCTAGAAGAAGATGAAGATCGAGTCCAAATGATATAATCCATTGAATAGAATATAATATGGGTCATTGGTTCTCAACTGGAGGATTATAAGAAGGACTTCGATGGGCATATGGAAAACACACTAGGCGGATACTAAGTTACCCGAGTAAAATTGATTTTCTCACTGGTCGAAGTTCAGAAAGAGGAAATCGATTCAGAGGGAGAGTTGCAAGTGAGGAGGAGAGATAGGATAGCAGCATCAGTCGAGAGTGCAAGAGTAGAAGACGCAAACCAAAAAAGGAACAATGCAAAGGCTTTGATGCAAAGGGACAACGCAGAGGCTGACACTGGGACTACACAGTCCTCACACAAAAGTTGACGCAGTGAGACACAAAGGGGGCAACAAGTCCTCTCCTAAATCAGAGTCTTGTTGGCAAGTGTGAGAGAACTGTTAGTAAATTTCTCACAGAGATTTATTTTTCTATTATGCTAGTTGTATCTTGTACATGAGATTTTTGCTGAAGATTAATAAAGAAACCCTCATCTGTTGCACTGGTTTTCCCGCACTGGGTTTTTCTGGGGACATTTTTCCAAAAATAACTGTGTTATTATGATTATACTTGTGCTAGTATTTTTCCTTGCATTTACTTTCCGCAATATTTTAATTGTGAAGGTTTCATTAGAATTTATTTTGATATTTTCCGTAGAAATATTGTGAATAACTTATTTCTGAATTAATAAGTAGAATAAATAATATCAGTCGCTACAGTTGGATTTCTATCTAGAAATTTTCACACTAAATAGGACAGGGTTATGCACACAATAAACACCATTTAATTCCATGACAACTAACAAGGAATCAAGACAAACACGAAGGTGAAAGATGCGATGGTCAAGGGAATCGGCTAACAAACCTATCACAACATCATATTCGGCCTGGTTATTGGTGGCAGATCTAATGCAAATGCCGTTGGAGTGGACTAATGAATGCATGGCAATGAAAATGGCCCAAGCTGCCCTGGCTAGATTCCTGGTGAAGCAACTCGCACCATCGGTAAAACCGATATAAGGTGTGGATGATTGATTCATCTAAAAGGCGTAAGAAGACAATGTTTAAGAATGTGGGGGATGAAAAGTACCTAAATGCAAGAACAAAGAAAGATATGCACACATTTCAATGGGAAATGCTATGGGTAAAATTTCTTGAGGTAGAGGGCATTTCGAGGATTGGGAAGGATTTCTCCTTCTGGATCCTCTAACAGGTATGCCCCCTTGCCCAAACACCCATGGATGATATAAGGCCCTAGCCATAATGGTTCGAATTTCCCACGCCTAGGACATCATGAGCTTGGTCATACACAAGAACAAGATCGCCATCATGGAAGGTACGAGGGTGGAATTTGCAGTCATACTGAGCTTTGGTGCGCTTTTCGGCCGCTTCGATGGTTTGCAATGCAATAGACGGTCTTCAATGGCGCACTCAAGCATGATGAGTCATTGTTCTAAAGGTTGGGTGTCTGCAAGGAGATTAACGACAAGGTGAAGGGAAGGGATTTCACACTTGATTGGTAAAAATAACTCCTCTCCAAAAACAAGGTGGAAAGGACTGAACTCGATGGCGGTCTTGACAAAAGTTTTATAGGCCCACAAAGTAGGGAATAACATTAAATGGCAGTTGGTCTTGTGTTTATTCACCATTTGCTTAATCATAGTATTAAGGATCTTATTGATAGCTTCAACTTGGCCATTTCCTTGTGGGTAATAAGATGACGAATATTAATGTTCAAAGCCCAACAGAGAGGATATCTCACTCCATATCTCATCTTCAAAGCGATGGCCGTGATCAGAGACCAATTATTTCAGAACCCCAAATCGAGCAGTAACACGGTTAAAGAAGAAGAGGGCTACAGTAATCATGGTGTTATTGAACGTTTGCATGGCTTCATCCCATTTGGTAAAATAGATGATGGCTATGATAATATACTTGTCGCTATTAGCAAATGAGGGTCAACACTCCATGAAGCCAATAGCCCATTTACGGAAAGGATCGGTTGCGACAACGGGATGGAGGGGAGTAGGTGGAACTCGTGCCTTAGGAGTGTATAACTGGAAATTGGGATAGTGTTTGACTGCCTCAATACAATAGCTAAAGAGATAAGGCCAAAAGTACCTCGCACACATGATTTTGTGGGCGGTAGCCATTTCGTAGAGGTGACCACCACAAGCGCCACTATGGCAAGCGTTGAGCACTTGCTCGGCTTCAGCATGGGTGAGACAACGACGAAGGACAGTGTCGAGACCGCGATGATAAAGATCATCACCGATGAGGAGGTAGCGAGGGGCTTGATGTTGAATACGTTTTCGATCATCACGAGTGAGGTGTTGGGATGGGGTCCCTGTTGTGCCATACAACAATTCCCCATTTCATATCATTACTATTCCAAAATTATAATGTGAAATGGGTCCCTTTTAATTTTTGTTCCAAATTGGTATCAATTTAGAGTTCTATTTCAAAAAAAGGCTCAAATAAAAGGAAACATTATTAAAAGACCTTTTTAAATAAAACCAATCAAAAATCCCAATATAAAGCGATTTATCTTTATCATTGCGATAAAGCGATCGCATATCGCAATGACAAAGAAAGCACAACTTAAGGGACATCTTGGTTTTCGTCGATGCAAAAATCGCTATCGGATATTGCCAAAAGCATAAAGTAACATAAGCAATAATCCTTGCTCTGATGCGATGCGATATCGGCAATCGGCGATCATACTTAAATGCAAAAAGCCTCCCCTTCGCCCGATGCAATGCGATATCGCTATCGACGATCGGCGACTCACCATGCCCTCATTCTAGACGACCCTCCTAGCTATTCCTGACGCGATGTGATATCACTATCGGCGATCACGGATTCCAAACGAAAACAATGTAATAACTTAGTATTTCCCCGATGCCCGATTGCGAAAAGGGAAGAGCGCAGTTTTCAAAGAAAAGTCATAAATGGCAATTTAATATGATTTATTTGTAATTAAGGCAATATCCTTTGAAAAGCCACTCATCCGCGTTCAAACCACCAAATCGCCCAAGGCATGCTTCAAATAAATCATTCGGCCATTAACTGAAGTGACTTGTATTAATGAGATCGACAGGCCATAACGACCATTTAATGAAAACAGCAGGCTTGCGATCTATCTACGGATTTGATCCTAAGGCCACCTCAAGTCAATTAATCGCTATGGATGCATCCAGATATATATACTTCATGCTATTCAAATCATATTATTGTTGTATGTGTTACGCCTATCTTTCGCTCTGTGCAGGATTCTTCCACAGAGACAGAATTAAGCGGGATGGGAAAGAAATCCAAGAAAACTACAATGCCCACTGCTCTGTAATCCGCAGGGCAAGCAGTCATTGATCCAAGCGGAAAGAACAAAGGGCTTATATCAGATACAACATGCTTACGACTTACCAGGACTACTTGGCAAGGGACATACAATTTGATTGAAGCAGAAGAGCCAAAGGTGACCGGGATAGAAATTTCATGTGATAATACCAGCAAATCTGATGCCAATTTAAAAGATTTGGCCGACTCCTTTCTACACAGAATAGCGGCCCGGGAGCAAATTCTTCCTTACACGGATGTGGTAAGGTGGGAAATCCAAGAGCTCCCAATTATCAATAGATTGTTTAGCACTGCGGACGGGAGGATTTTCGATTCTTTTCGAGCCGAAGATCTAAGGCTAATGTATCACTTACCGGCAGAAGAGAATAAATATAATGCTGCATTTCTGGAGAAATTTCGAGCAGAGAACGAGACCGAGTCTGAACCAATTCGAGGCTGGAGACAGAATCCAGCAAAACACAAGCATGAAACCTCGGGTAAGTACTCAGTTGACTCCCTATGTTCTCCTTACTATTATGCTGGAATTATGATATGTAGGCTATGGGGATTGCATGACTCTGCCAATTTTACCATAGAAATGGTTCCCCTAATGGAGGCAGCATGTAGTGGAGAAATTATGGACTGGGCGGTTATATTATCCGACAAGTTAGCCAAAGCCATCCTTGATTTTAGGTCTAACTATCGTGTCACAGAGAGGGTTATTCCGCCATTTTATTACAGTGCCTATGTGATGGATGTGTTGTGTTTTAATTCTGAGTTTCCCGTGCTGGGATGAAGGTGGACGTCGCAAGACCCCACACCCATTCACATATATTATCAAAAAACTATGGAAGACTAGTTATAAGCACCACCTGTACCAAATCTGCAACGGTTTTATGTTGCCAATTCATTATTCCATTTTTAATAAGCCTGCCCCGAAGATTTCTGAGCAAGCAGGGGTAGGTTTGACTGCAGTAGCAAGTTGGTTTGGGGAGGAGAAATTCACCTACATCAGAGTTTTTGGCAGTCAGGCCAGGCCACATGTGCTACCACTTTACATCCCCGATAAGCTACTTGCCAGGGAAGTAGCTTATCAAATCAATGTTGAAGGGGTTACTCAGACCCTGAAAAGAGATAAAAAACATGTTTGGCCCTCTTTTCCATTACGAATTGGAATTTATACCCTGCATGACATCAAGCATGCAGAGAAGGAAGCTGGGAAAACGAATTTGCTCACTCTGGCTACTCTGCCAAGTAGGCAGTATGATCCAAGGAAGATCGCTTACAATGCGCTCGACCAGGCCAAATTGGCCAAGGTCGAGCACAAAGAAGACAAATTCGAGGATTTGTTCGCATCGGCCGAATCACTGTATTAAGTCTAGTCGCTTGCCAGAAATGTGTATAATGATGAAGGGCTAGTCGAATTTAACAGAATTAGAGAACAGAGGTTGCAAACTCTGCCTCTATACCTGTTAGCGACTGTTCCAACAACAACCAGGTCAAGCGAGTCTGAGCAACGAGATAATACGCCACCTACTACTACATCAAAGCAGCAGGAGGAAGCGCATAGCCAGAGGCAGGAGGTGACCCAGGAAAATGTGCAGCGACAAGAAGAAACCCAGGCGAAGACCCAAGAAGAGAGCAGCTCTAAGAATAATAATGATATATTAGTTTATCCAAATTTGCTCCAGCAATGGAAGCAATTCAGTACAATTATCGATAACCTAGATTGCTCGAAAGATGATGAGGTTTCTAAAGAAGGTGACACACAAGAAGCGACATCGAAACCGGTTTCGCGCGAAACCAGCGGCCTACCCAAAACAAAAGAAACAGAGATAATTCCTAAAGATCCAACGGGAGAAATCGTTTTGCAAATTGAAGAGATTCCCCCTTTGGATGTATTTTAAAGCCCTAAGCATAAAGTTGTTGTAAAGCGATAGAGGAAAAGGAGAAGAGCTAATCAACCTTCCCCATTCCCTAAATTGACAGTAACGGGCAATGTTGTGTGGAAAGAGGAATTCGACCCCTCTGATGACTTAACCAAGCTATTGCAATTCGCTGGAGCATATTCAGCGGCAACCATTGATAAAGCATCGGAGGTAAGAAGTTTATTGAAGACCAAGGACCAAGACATCTCCTCGCTACAGGCGAGACTATCAGAAGTTCAGCAGAAGGCAGAGTAGGCGGAGCAAGAATTGCTAGTGCAACAACAGAACAATAATCAGCTAACCAAGCAATTACAAGAGCAAAAGCAGAGGATTGATGAAGGCGCAATCCAAAGGCAAAAGGAGCTATTGGCGGCACTAGAGCAGTTAAGAATATCAACTGAGGGAACAATGAAAGCAAAAGATGAGCAGACCGCTCAATTGACCACTCAAATTGAGCAAATGAAAAAGCTCCCTCAGATAGACGAATTCAAAGCAACAGCGCTCCAGTTAAATAAGGCATTAATTAATCAGGTTAAGCTACTATGTCAACAGATTACACAAGCAAAACCATTGTGCGAGTTGGTAGCATCCATAAGCGAAAAGGTAGAAAAAGCAAGGACCGATTTGGATCAGGCCGAAGAAACACTGAAAACTTTATAGAATGGCAGGATTCCGAATAGGCGGGCAATATATCTACCGAGAATCTGGAATAGCACAAAGAGATATTATTCACAGAATGGAAATCGCAACTAATGAAGGCAAAAGAGCAATTTCCAGATGCAAAACAATCAGTGGAAATTGGTTGAATTAGTAAATATACACTTTATTTATCTAATATGATTTCCCAATGCACTCCAGGTCAATTAACAGGGCAAATATGTGGAGCACTCATGCTATCCGGAGCTGGAGAAAACGCAAGATTGATCGTGGAATCAACAGTTTGACATGGAATGCTTATGGGTTCTTCTTAATCAAGCCATACACCAAAGAGCCCGCCTTGAATGCCTAACAGATCCTGTCGGGTATATTATACCGACATTCAGGATGCCCCCTTCGCCGCCCAATCCAGTTTGCGCCTCAACAAACGCCAGAAGTAGAATCAATGCTTCGACAACCAGCTTAGGTTAATGGCAAAACAACCTGAGCATGACTCACTTCGCAACTGCCAGATCGCCCCTGAGAAATAGATCGCATTTACTTATACCAATTTAGTAGGATTTGTTTCATAGATTTTTTTAGCTTAGTAGTATTTATAGACCCTTTCATGCATTTAGAAAGGGTCGTAAAGTTTTGTATATGACTTAAACCCTGAAGTTGCACTATTGTGCTTCAGGGATATTCTTTTATGAAACTCGACCAATTATTCTGAATTTAATGAGGAAGGTTTTTATGCAAATGTGCACTACTGTCATTGTTTGAAAGCATTTCTGTGTTGAAGAAGGAATCTTGAATAGCGATTGATATTTCAGATTGATCTACAGCTCATATGGTACTATTATCTGCATCTGTACTCATTTTTGTTATATGAATTGTTGTTTGGATCACTCTTGCTATTGTCGCTTATATATATATATATATGTGCTTTTCACAGCATTCTTTATGCATTCCACTATTGTTTGTTTATCGCATGCTTCTCTTTCAACCATGTATATGTATCGATGATATAAATAGTGAATGCAGTAATTTGTATTTATCGCTTCATTGTGACTATTCATATGAAGTAATCTTTGAATGATTGAATGTCTCTTATTTATTTTACACAGTCATCTATATGTCTGTTAGATAGATAAAGATTATTTAACGCTGCATTCAGAATAAATAAGTTGTGCCCAGGATTAGTATTAGTTTCCCTATTTTTGTCAATAGAATAAGCTACTCACCTATCACTCAAGTAAATTATTCATCACCCATCCATCCCTTTTATCTTACTATCGGGAAACTGGTCCTGTTATCTCGAGTCGGAGCCACCATCCCAAACGGAAAAGGAGTTGTACCAAGGTCCGGACCGGGTGGTTATCCCCCAATGTTGTGGCAGCGATTTTCGAGGCCTCAACATTTCTGGCGCTAGAAGGAGGGCCATCCGCTATGAATGGCGAGTAAGCCAGCACCTACAAACCATTCAAAGAGTAACTCACCCTCCACCTCTCCTCGAACATCTCGTTCGCATTCTGAATCTCCAGTATCCAGACGAGACGAAGAGGAATCAACCACTACTGCTCAATTACATCATACTTCAGAACACTTAAGTCCGGAGTCCCCTGAAGTTCAATCCATCATCCAGAAACTTCAAGGCTTCTCAATATCCCCTCCTAGATCTGAAGTATCACAAGGCAGTCAGACTTCGCAATTTCGCTTACCCGCTCATCTTACCAGACTCCAAAGCGAAAAGCTAGGTATATAACCACCTGAATTTCCTTTACCTGAAAGGAAAAGGATCAAAAAAACCGCTGAAGGTTCTGGTAGCGAAACCCTTTCCCCATCATCTTCCATTTCATCATCACCTGTGCGAAGTCATACACCCACTTCACCACTCCATATAGTTGTTCACCAAGGGACTTCATCTCAAGCATCGCAATCTTTTCAGTCTGTACTTACACCTCCCCCTCAAGCACCTGGAATGCCTCAAGCAATTGTTGGTAATTCGAAAATGGCCCAAAGACCATGGAGAAGTCCTGGTGCGGTTACCATGCCTGCACCTTTACATCCTTTACCCGATTACCCCGAAAAATGGTTACCCAAATTCAATCCAGATGCTGGAACTTCTGCAGAAGAACATAATATTATATTAACCCCATCCTAATATTTTTTATAATTTTTATAATTTGATATATATATATGTATAATATTATTAATTTAAAATAATCATTAAAATTAATTTTTAAAAATAACCTGAATTGATATTCTTTACCTAATTTGGTTTTTTCCCATTTAAAATTAATACATATAATATTAATAATTACTTATATATAAAGAATTATTATAAAATATTTTAATATAAATATATCAATTTAAATTAATCAATAAATTAATTTCAAAACTAACCTTGAATTGATATTCTTACCTAATTTAGATTTTTCCCATAAAATTAATTTAAATTAATACATATAATATTAATAATAATTTATAGATAGCATTTTTAGTTTAAATAGGTTATAAAATTAATTTTTAATTATCCATACATTTATATAACTTGGACCTAATTTTAACTTAGTACCATAAAATAAATTATAATAATATTAATTTAAAACAATAAAGATATTATATTAAATTAAGCTTGACTTGGGTCTATTAGAAAAATTAGCCGTTAGGTTAGCCGTTAAATTAGCCGTTGGAATCTCTGCTCGGATTATTTATCTTGCTAGGCTGGATCTGTTGCTTCAACTTGTCCTGACGATGAACCACACTGGTT
>APFE030259147.1:15330-122198 GCA_000404065.3 Pinus taeda
CTTTGAATGATTGAACATCTTGTATTTATTTTACAGAGTCATCTATATGCCTGATAAATAGATAAAGATTATTTAACACTACATTCTGAATGAATAAGTTGTTCCCAGGATTAGTATTAGTTTCCCTATTTTTGTCAATAAAATAAGTTATTCGCCTATCATTTAAGCAATTTATTCATCACCCATCCATCCCTTTTATTTCATTATCGAGAAACTGGTCCCGTTATCTCCAGTTGGAGCCACCATTCCAAACGGAAAAGGAGCTGTACCAAGGTTCGGACCGGGTGGTTATCCTCGATGTTGTGGTAACGATTTCCGAGGCCTCAACATTTATGGCGCTAGAAGGAGGGCCTCCGCTATGAATGGTGAGTAAGCCGATACCTAAAAACCATTCAAATAGTAACTCACCCTCCACCTCTCCTTGAATATCTCGTTCGCATTCTAAATCTCCAGTATCTAGACGACACAAAGAGGAATCAACCACTACTGCTTAATTACATCATACTTCAGAACACTTAAGTCCGAAGTCCCCTGAAGTTCAATCCATCATCCAGAAACTTCAAGGCTTCTCAATTTCCCCTCCTAGATCTGAAGTATCACAAGGCAGTCACACTTCGTAATTTCGCTTACCCCCTCATCTTACCATACTCCAAAGTGAAAAGCTAGGTATTGAGCCACCTGAATTTCCTTTACCCAAAAGGAAAAGGATCAAAAAGACCACTGAAGGTTCTAGTAGCGAAACCCTTTCTCCATCATCTTCCATTTCATCATCACCTGTGCGAAGTCATACACCCACTTCACCACTTCATATAGTTGTTCACCAAGGGACTTCATCTCAAGCATCGCAATCTTTTTAGTCTGTACTTCCGCCTCCCCCTCAGGCACCTGGAACACCACAAGAAATTGTTGGTAATCCTAAAATGGCCCAAAGACCATGGAGAAGTCCTAGTGCGGTTACCATGCCTGCACCTTTACATCCTTTACCCGATTACCCCGAAAAATGGTTACCCAAATTCAATCCAGATGCTGGAAATTCTGCAGAAGAACATATTAACAATTTTATGCTGTCAGTCAATCTAAAGGGAGTCACTAAAGAAGATGTGGTAGTAAGATTATTTCCCTATTCACTACAAGGATCTGCAGGGTCTTGGTATTTTTCCTTGCCCTCTGGATCCATCACAAGTTGGAACATCTTCCAGGAACAGTTTCTTACCAAATACAGTGATGACAGATCCTTAGCTACACTTGTCCATGATCTTTCAAATTTAAGGATCGAGTCGAGAGAACCCATCAAAGAGTTCAACTCCAAATTTAACAAACTCTTGAACAAAATCCCCACTGATGATAAGCCAAGCGAACAAGTTAGAAGCGAGTGGTATATCACTGCTTTGCCTTCAAACATTTCCATATTTGTTGATAGGGCCAAACAGCCCACATTGGCCGAAAACATGAAGGAAGCACTCGCTGTGGAAAAAAGTGTAATCGCCTTAGAAAAGAAAACTGCCTTGGAAGAAAGAAAATCTAAAAAAGTATCCTTTAAAGATGACTCTAAGAAAAAGAATACTAAGGATCCATATGACATGGAGGGCCTTCAAAAAGTCCTTAAAACTATGTCGAACGAAATGGTTGAGATCAAGAAACAAGTATCAGAATCCTCAACAAAGAAACCATATAGGAATTTCAGGAAACCCGAGTCCAAACCCCCAAACGTTATATCATATGCAGACTCTGATCCTGAGGAAGAAGAAGAGGAAGAAACATTTACACCATCTGAAGGAGAAGAAGAGGAAGTAGTTGAATGTCATGGAATGTGGGACTTTAAACTCCCTAATTCCGATACTGATGCCGAACAAGAAGCCTTTCCTGTCACTACAAGGTACTCCTGATCTTGTTCAAGCTAATCCAAAGAAAAGGAGTGCTGGAACCAATACTATAAAGGAAAAGGTACCCGTTAGGAAGCCAGCGGCGATAGTATCAAACAATCAGCGATCATCCTCTACTACACCTTCGTCATCTAAAACATTGGTAGTCTTCGATTCAATGGATTATAATATTGTCGATGACATGAAGAAAACTAAGGCAAACATCACCATGTTTGAACTTAGTAAATTAAAACATCATCAAAAATTACTACTCAAAGAATTTAATGATGTTCCTTCTTCACCTCTTCCCACCACTAAAGCTGCAAGCGACTCAGGACAACCCCCTGCTGGTAGAGTTGAGGAAACTGACACTATTCTGATTGGAGACAGATCAAACTCCCATACCCCTCATTTCCTCCTGACTTATGAAATTTATAATCGAAATGTACACAATAATTTAATTCATTATGGGGCATCTTCGAATATAATGCCTGCTTCAGTTTGCTCCAAACTGAATATAGAACCCCAGAAGTCTTCTATTCACATCGTGCAGTTAGATAGAACTAAAGTTCAAGTTCTAGGGGAAATAAACTCTGTAACAATCAAGTTATCCGCAGATCCAAGAATTGTCCAAAGGATTGATATTATAGTCGCCGATATACCTGTAATTCTATGGGGTTAATTTTAAGCAGGGAATTGGTCAGAAAAACCCATGGTATATTTCTAACCGTTATGGTCACATATGTGGCTCCCCTATAAGGGAAAGCCCAATCAAATAAAGATTGATCGAGAGAAACATATGACCCACACTGTTACAGAATTTGAACAAGAAAATCAACCAGTCGCGTTCAACAATAATATCCTAGGAAACTATTCTTCAGAGTCATTTTTCGGCAATTATATTGCCCAGCCATCCCCTTTCTCAGTCAATAATTTCGCATCACAGATCGAAAACTTTTCACAGACCGACAAGTCTAAATGCGTTAATGTTACTGAGAATGATGTAACAAAAACTGTAGATAATTCATTATTTTGGTCTTTATATTTTGATGGATCTAAGTCCAGTGAAGGATCAGGAGCAGGTTGCATTTTGGTCAGCCCGCAAGGGGAAAAAACAATGTTGTCCTGTAGATTAGAATTTGAATGCACCAATAACACAGTCGAGTACGAAGCGCTAGTCCAAGGACTATACAAAGCGATCAGCCTCAAAGTTCAATACTTAAAGGTCTTTGGCGACTCTAAAATTATCGTTAAACAGGTAAGGAATACAATTCATTGTCTTTCGAATCATCTTAAGCATTATCAATCGCTGGTACAAGAGCTAACATCCCTTTTTTTGGCATTCAATATTTCTTCCATTCCTAGGTCACAAAATTCGGCAGCTAATTTGCTAGCCAATGTCGCTTCCAAGTTGCTCCCTTCCGAAGACTATAGTCCAGATAGGTTTTCAGTAGAATTACTTTTTAGGCCATCCATTCCTGACAATGTAACCAATTGGAGAGTGTTTAACCACGATGATGACATTTTACAATTTCTAACCTCTGAAAAATCCTATGACAATCAAATCATTGAGGAAGATGAGCACGATACTCAAATGCAAGGTAAACATGAGGAGAACTCAATCCCTAAGCGTGTAGTGAAGTTTGAAGATCTTTACGACATTAAAGATAGGTTCAAACCTGTATCTAACGCAAAGCTTCAGACCTCTACCTTAAGGTTTGAATTAATAAACCTTGGCACCGAACAAAATCCTCAAAACATTAATTTAGGATTAGGACTTCCATAAAAGAAAAGGAAGCATTTATTAGTCTGTTACGAAAGAATAAACATGTTTTCGCTTGGAGATGTGATGATCTAAAAACATATGACACATCTATTATTCAGCACACTATCCCAATGCTTCCCGAACAAAAACCAGTTCAACAGAAATTGAGAAAAATTCATCCAAATCTAGAGGGACAAATAAAATCGGAACTCAATAAACTTTTGAAAGCTAAGATTATTTTTCCCGTACGACACTCAAATTGGGTCTCCAATATGGTACCAGTCAGAAAGAAGAATGGCGACATAAGGATTTGTATTGATTTCAGGAATTTAAATAAGGCAAGTCTAAAAGATAATTTCCCATTACCCACTATGGAGCAAAATCTCCAATCAGTGGCAGGTTCAGAGTTAAATGTCCTTCTGGACGGGTTTCAGGGTATAACCATTCTGGTTCCCCCCGATGACGACTCAAACCACATCGAACAAAGTGGGGAACATATGCATAGCGAAAATGCTTTCGACTCATTAATGCAGGACCACTTTCCAAGGGCAATGGATTCGCCTTTCAAAGGGTTAATTAATAGAACAGTAGTCGTCTATTTAGATGACATTACTATATTTTCAAAAGAGAGATCCAATCACTTGCATGATTTGAATCAAATATTTCAACGCTGTAAGAAATACGGTATTTCTCTAAACCCTAAGAAATCTTTTTTCGCTCTTGATCAACGTAAACTCCTAGGCTTTATTGTATCTAAAGATGGAATCTATATTGATCCAGACAGGATTAAAGAAATCTCTAAAATCCCTTTTCCTCATAATAAGAAATCCATGCAGTAATTCTTAGGCCAAATCAATTTTGTAAAAAGATTCATTCCATATTTTTCTCAAATTATTTTACCACTACAAACTATGATTAAGAAAAATTCAGTCTTCAAATGGGGATTGCCAGAGAAGGAAGCATTTGAACTGATCAAGCAGTCAATAATCAATGCCCCAGCACTAAATACTCCAAATTTTTCTAATCATTTTACATTATATACCATCGCATCCGATTCTTCTTATGCTGCAGTACTTACACAGATCAACGATCACAATTTGGAAGCACCGATTTCATTCTATAGCTCAAATCTTCAAGGTGCATAACTAAATTATTCTGAAGTAGAAAAACAAGCCTTTGCTGTATATAAAGCGGTTAAACATTACAGACCTTTCCTGTTAAAAGCCCATACAAAGGTTACAGTTCCTTTCTCCTCAGTTAGACAACTATTAATCCAAAGAGAATTGGGAGAAAAAAGGGCAAATTGGGTAACAGCACTTCAAGAATATGACCTAGAGATCAAGCCAGCAAAGATTGTTAGAGGCCAAGGTTTTTGCAGGTTATTGGCAGGTAACATCCCGGAGTCAAGTGATACAGATCAATCTGAAACCATCAGTTAGGTAAATGTCATTGACTCTGAATCACAGTATGTTGATTTAATATTTTACTTAAAAAATGGATATGCACCTCCCAACCTATCCTACAAAAACAAAAGGGCAATAAGATTAAAAGGGAAAAATTTTACCATGATTGATGATGTTCTGTTTAGGCAAAATTATGACTCTGTTTTACTAAGATGCCTTGAAAAACAGGAAGCACAAAGGGTCTTGCAGGAATTGCATGATGGACCAGCAGGAGGCCACTTCGGAGCTGATACCACTGCTCACAAAGTCATCCACGCTGGGTATTATTGGCCCACTCTGTTTAGAGATGCTCATGAATATGTGAGGAAATGCCGAAATTGTCAAACTTCAAGTGGAAGACAAAAGAAATCAGCCTTACCTCTACAACCAGTCAACATTGAACAACCATTTGAGCAATGGGGATTGGACATTATCGGAGAAATTACCCCTAATTCTTCCAAACAACACAAGTATATCCTTACTGCTACCGATTACTTTACCAAGTGGGTTGAAGCGATTCCGTTAAAGACAACAAACTCTGAAGCCATTATTGAATTCATAAATCAATTCATCATTACCAAGTTTGGTGTCCCGAACGCTCTTGTTTTTGATAATGCATCTTACTTTTCAGGCAATGCTATGTTTGATTTCGCAATTAAAACAGGTTTCAAACTCAAATATTCTACTAACTATTATCCTCAAGGCAATGGTTTAGCCGAATCTACAAACAAAAACCTTATCAAAATTATCAAGCGAACTATCGAACAGAATCACAAGACCTGGCACAAATCTTTAATATTTTCACTATGGGCTGACAGGATAACACATAAGGCTTCTATAGGTTCTTCCCCATTTAAACTCGTTTATGGGAAAGAAGCTGTACTACCAACAAATCTTATTCTTCCTTCTCTAGCCCTAGTTCAATTTATTGAAGAAAATCCTTCTTCTTCTTTACAGTTTAGACATGACCAAATCTTAAAATTGGAAGAAGAAAGAGAAAAAGCCAAAATTATTCATGCCAAACATCAGCAGATCATCAAAACATCATTTGATTCAATTTCATCTGGTTCTAAACAATTCCAAGTCGGTGATTTAGTTCTGAAATGGGACAAAGCCCATGAAGATAAAGGAAAACACACCAAATTTCAGAAGATGTGGCTTGGACCGTTTTAGATCTGTGAAAAGATAGGCCATTCGACCTTCATGCTACAAGATTTATCAGGGTTGAAAGATTCTCTCCCTGTTAATGGTCTAATCTTAAAGAAATTTTTCAACTGAGGAGGTAACCTCTTCTCCTTTTAATAGTATTTTTATAGTTTGTAGCAAAATTAGAAAATAAAACTGTAAGGCATTTTCTATTTGACCTTTGCTGTATTCAAAGAGTTTCTCAAAAACAAGCTATGCGATATTTACTTTTAAATAAATAGAAGTATTAAACAAAAGGAACGATTTCTAGGAAATTAGTTATAATTGCATTCTGAAACTACACTACAATCCTAGTAAACCCCTCTTGAAGTTTATAAATCTTGTAAATGTTTTTAGATTTTTAAATTGGTTATAAAACGGTTATTAATATTAAAATAGAAGCTAATCCAAATTCAACATCTCAAACTCTTACCTTGTCATCCATCCTATCTTAAGGAAGAAAATTGTCTATCCCATTTACCCAAGTTCACGATTATTCAGGGTGTAATTCCAAGAATAATGGGTATAAAAGTTGAGAGGTCTTATTACAAGCCTGCTTACCATGTTCATAGGAAAATAGTTTAGCCGACATTACCAATACTGCATACCAAAACAGGGTAATGGCTTCTTTTGTAAGACAAGGGGTCTCATCACGAGCCAGCTTGTTCGGTTAGATTACTACCAGTGAATGGCATTGTCACCTAACTGGCCACCACACCAGGGCAATGACTTTTATCTTACAAAATAGCAAAAAAAAAAAAAAAAGTTTAAATTTAATTTTGAATAGAATTTCTATTTTGAAAAAGTTTAAGTATTTCTACACTTTTCAGAGATAACTGTTTCTTCCAGCGAATCGCCAATTGTTGTGCCATACAACAATTCCCCATTTCATATCATTACTATTCCAAAATTATAATGTGAAATGGGTCCCTTTTAATTTTTGTTCCAAATTGGTATCAATTTAGAGTTCTATTTCAAAAAAAGGCTCGAATAAAAGGAAACATTATTAAAAGACCTTTTTAAATAAAACCAATCAAAAATCCCAATATAAAGCGATTTATCTTTATCATTGCGATAAAGCGATCGCATATCGCAATGACAAAGAAAGCACAACTTAAGGGACATCTTGGTTTTCGCTGATGCGAAAATCGCTATCGGATATCACCAAAATCATAAAGTAACATAAGCAATAATCCTTGCTTTGATGCGATGCGATATCAGCAATCGGCAATCATACTTAAATGCAAAAAGCCTCCCCTTCGCCCGATGCGATGCGATATCGCTATCGGCGATCGGCGACTCACCATGCCCTCATTCTAGACGACCCTCCTAGCTATTCCCGACGCGATGTGATATTGCTATTGGCGATCACAGATTCCAAACGAAAACAATGTAATAACTTACTATTTCCCCGATGCCCGATTGCGAAAAAGGGAAGAGCGCAGTTTTCAAAGAAAAGTCATAAATGGCAGTTTAATATGATTTATTTGTAATTAAGGCAATATCCTTTGAAAAGCCGCTCATCCGCGTTCAAACCGCCAAATCACCCAAGGCATGCTTCAAATAAATCATTCGGCCATTAACTGAAGTGACTGGTATTAATGAGATCGACAGGCCATAACGACCATTTAATGAAAACAGCAGGCTTGCGATCTATCTAAGGATTTGATCCTAAGGCCACCTCAAGTCAATTAATCGCTATGAATGCATCCAGATATATATACTTCATGATGTTCAATTCATATTATTGTTGTATGTGTTACGCCTATCTTTCGCTCTGTGCAGGATTCTTCCACAGAGACAGAATTAAGTGGGATGGGAAAGAAATCCAAGAAAACTACAATGCCCACTGCTTCGCAATCCGCAGGGCAAGCTGTCATTGATCCAAGCAGAAAGAACAAAGGGCTTATATCAAATACAACATGCTTAGGACTTACCAGGACTACTTGGCAAGGGACTTACAATTTGATTGAAGCAGAAGAGCCAAAGGTGATCGCAATAGAAATTTCATGTGATAATACCAGCAAATCTGATGCCAATTTAAAAGATTTGGCCCACTCCTTTCTACACAGAATAGCGGCCCGGGAGCAAATTCTTCCTTACACGGATGTGGTAAGGTGGGAATCCAAGAGCTCCCAATTATCAATAGATTGTTTAGCACTGCGGACGGGAGGATTTTCGGTTCTTTTCGAGCCGAAGATCTAAGGCTAATGTATCACTTACCGGCAGAAGAGAAGAAAATATAATGCTGCATTTCTGAGAAATTTCGAGCAGAGAACGAGACCGAGTCTGAACCAATTCGAGGCTGGAGACAGAATCCAGCAAAACACAAGCATGAAACCTCGGGTAAGTACTCAGTTGACTCCCTATGTTCTCCTTACTATTATGCTGGAATTATGATATGTAGGCTATGGGGATTGCATGACTCTGCCAATTTTACCATAGAAATGGTTCCCCTAATGGAGGCAGCATGTAGTGGAGAAATTATGGACTGGGCGGTTATATTATCCGACAAGTTAGCCAAAGCCATCCTTGATTTTAGGTCTAACTATCGTGTCACAGAGAGGGTTATTCCGCCATTTTATTACAGTGCCTATGTGATGGATGTGTTGTGTTTTAATTCTGAGTTTCCCGTGCTGGGATGGAGGTGGACGTCACAAGACCCCACACCCATTCACATATATTATCAAAAACTATGGAAGACTAGTTATAAGCACCACTTGTACCAAATCTACAACGGTTTTATGTTGCCAATTCATTATTCCATTTTTAATAAGCCTGCCTCGAAGATTTCTGAGCAAGAAAGGGTAGATTTGACTGCAGTGGCAAGTTGGTTTGGGGAGGAGAAATTCACCTACATCAGAGTTTTTGGCATTCAGGCCAGGCCACATGTGCTACCACTTTACATCCTCGATAAGCTACTTGCCAGGGAAGTAGCTTATCAAATCAATGTTGAAGGGGTTACTCACACCCTGAAAAGAGCTAAAAAACATGTTTGGCCCTTTTTTCCATTACAAATTGAAATTTATACCCTGCATGACATCAAGCATGCAGAGAAGGCAGTTGGGAAAATGAATTTGCTCACTTTGGCTACTCTGCCAAATAGGCAGTATGATCCAAGGAAGATCGCTTACAATGCGCTCAACCAGGCCAAATTGGCCAAGGTCGAGCACAAAGAAGACAAATTCGAGGATTTTTTCGCATCGGCCGAATCGCTGTATCAAGTCAAGTCGCTTGCCAGAAATGTGTATAATGATGAAGGGCTAGTCGAATTTAACAGAATTAGAGAACAGAGGTTGCAAACTCTGCCTCTAGACCTGTTAGCGACTGTTCCAACAACAACCAGGTCAAGCGAGTCTGAGAAGCGAGATAATACGCCACCTCCTACTACATCAAAGTAGCAGGAGGAAGCGCATAGCCAGAGGCAGGAGGTGACCCAGGAAAATGTGCAGCGACAAGAAGAAACCCAGGCGAAGACCCAAGAAGAGAGCAGCTCTAAGAATAATAATTATATATTAGTTGATCTGAATTTGCTCCAGCAATGGAAGAAATTCAGTACAATTATCGATAACCTAGAGTGCTCGAAAGATGATGAGGTTTCTAAAGAAGGTGACACACAGGAAGCGACATCGAAACCGGTTTCGGGCGAAACCAACGGCCTACCCAAAACAAAAGAAACAGAGATAATTCCTAAAGATCCAACGGGAGAAATCATTTTGCAAATTGAAGAGATTCCCACTTTGGATGTATTTTATAGCCCTAAGCATAAAGCTGGTGTAAAGTGACAGAGGAAAAGGAGAAGAGCTGATCAACCTTCCCCATTCCCTGAATTGACAGTAACGGGCAATGTTGTGTGGAAAGAGGAATTCGACCCCTCCGATGACTTAACCAAGCTATCGCAATTCGCTGGAGCATATTCAGCGGCAACCATTGATAAAGCATCGGAGGTAAGCAATTTATTGAAGACCAAGGACCAAGACATCTCCTCGCTACAGACGAGACTATCAGAAGTTCAGCAGAAGGCAGAGCAAGAATTTCTAGTGAAACAACAGAACAATAATCAGCTGACCAAGCAATTACAAGAGCAAAAGCAGAGGATTGATGAAGGGCAATCCAAAGGCAAAAGGAGCTATCAGCGGCACTGGAGCAGTTAAGAATATCAACTGAGGGAACAATGAAAGCAAAAGATGAGCAGATCGCTCAATTGACCACTCAAATTGAGCAAATGAAAAAGCTCCCTCAGATAGACGAATTCAAAGCAGAAGCGTTCCAGTTAAATAAGGCATTGATTAATCAGGTTAAGCTACTATGTCAACAGATTACACAAGCAGAACCATTGTGCGAGTTGGTAGCATCCATAAGTGAAAAGGTAGAAAAAGAAAGGACCGATTTGGATCAGGCTGAAGAAACACTGACAAACTTTATAGAATGGCAGGATTCCAATATAGGTCGGGCAACTAATCTACCGAGAATTCAGGAATCGCACAAAGAGATATTATTCACAGAATGGCAATCGCAACTAATGAAGGCAGAAAGAGCAATTTCCAGATGCAAAACAATCAGTGGAAATTTGGTTGAATTAGTAAATAATACACTTTATTTATCTAATATGATTTCCAATGCACTCCAGGTCAATTAACAGCGGCAAATATGTTGGAGCACTCATGCTATCCGGAGCTGGAGAAAAAACGCAAGATTGATCGCTGGAATCAACAGTTTGACATGGGATGCTTATTGGTTCTTCTTAATCAAGCCATAACAGCCAAAGAGCCGCCTTGAAATGCCTAACAGATGCTGTCGGGTATATTATATACTCGACATTCAGGATGCCACCTTCGCCGCCCAATTCAGTTTGCGCCTCAACAAACCGCCAGAAGTAGAATCAATGCTTGCGACAAGCCAGCTTAGGTTTAAGGGCAAACAACCTGAGGCATGACTCACTTCGCTGACTGCCAGATCGCCCCTGAGAGATAGACCGCATTTACTGATACCAATTTAGTAGGATTTTGTTTCATAGATTTTTTTAGCTTAGTAGTATTTATAGACCCTTACATGCATTTAGAAAGGGTCGTAAAGTTTTGTATATGACTTAAACCCTGAAGTTGCACTATTGTACTTCAGGGATATTCTTTTATGAAACTCGACCAATTATTCCGAATTTAATGAGGAATGTTTTTATGCAAATGTGCACTACTGTCATTGTTTGAAAGCATTTTTGTGTTGAAGAAGGAATCTTGAATAGCGATTGATATTTCAGATTGATCTACAGCTCACATGGTACTATTATCTGCGTATGTACTCATTTTTGTTATATGAATTGTTGTTTGGATCACTCTTGCTATTGTCGCTTATATATATGTGCTTTTCACAGCATTCTTTATGCATTCCACTATTGGTTGTTTATCGCATGCTTCTCTTTCAACCATGTATATGTATCGATGATATAAATAGTGAATGCAGTAATTTGTATTTATCACTTCATTGTGACTATTCATATGAAGTAATCTTTGAATGATTGAATTTCTCTTATTTATTTTACAGAGTCATCTATATGCCTGTTAGATAGATAAAGATTATTTAACGCTGCATTCGGAATGAATAAGTTGTGCCCGGGATTAGTATTAGTTTCCCTATTTCTGTCAATAGAATAAGCTACTCGCCTATCACTCAAGTAAATTATTCATCACCCATCCATCCCTTTTATCTTACTATCGGGAAACTGGTCTCGTTATCTCCAGTTGGAGCCACCATCCCAAACGGAAAAGGAGTTGTACCAAGGTCCGGATCGGGTGGTTATCCCCCAATGTTGTGGCAGCGATTTTCGAGGCCTCAACAGTCCCCTGGGTCAGTTTTGGGGCAAGACCCAAAGTTTTGATGTAAAAAAATGTAAAGTCCCAACAAATTGTGGTCATGGAGCGCATAACTAGTTAAGAGTCAAAAAGGGTTTTACCCTTCTTTTATGTAACTTGAGTCGGCTTTTAAAGATCTACCCATGGTCCGCAAACCACGGAATTGTATAAAGAGGTGTGTTTTAGGGATGTCTAAGGAGGGAATTGAAGTTGTCTATGGGTACAAGCGAAGAAGTCTAGCACATAAGTAGAAGTCTTCGAGGAGGGAAAGGTTCTGCAGCTGAGTGCGCAAAGGCCTAGAGTAGTGTCCGCAGGTCACTGCGCAGACCCCTGCAGCTGAGTGCATAGGGAAGTTTTGAGTATGTAAGCTTAACTAAAGATCGATAAAGAAGATTGTTGCAGAAATTCCTATGTTTATCTATTAACTTATGTTATGTATGAATGCGCTTTATGTTGTGATGAATAATGGTTTTATGAAATAATGATGTATTGATGCACGACTTTACTTGATCTACATTGTTATATGAATGTAATTAATGTTAAGTGATTACGCGAAGATTATAATGTTCCTGTTAAAGTTATCACACGCTTAAGTATATATGAGAAAATAATAGTCTAAGCGTAATCTAAAGCTCACGTAAGTAGCTAATTGACCTGTTCAGGGTCTGCAAAAGCCAATCGCAGACCTTCGCGGAGGTTTAGAGGCCGATTGGAGGAAGTTACAGCAATAAGCTGCAAGAGCATAGAGGTTTGTGCGAAGTCAGATCTAGATCGCCAAAAGGACATCACACTGATCTTTGGGTGTAGAAACTTGGTTCCAACATCCCCCCATACTGCTTCGGGTGAGACTTCAGTGTGTGCACCACGAATTGATGTGAAAAGGGCCAGTAGTGTAGGAATTTGTTTGGCGCAACTAACTCTAAACCTCGGTCAAGACTCCCTAAGCCAACATGAGGTGGGGGAAAATTTTTGGGTTCGCAAATAGGTAAGGATGTCACCATACCATGGATAATCTGAGTTAATGGTGAGCAAGTGTTCATCTAGAAGAGCGTCATTAACTAGCGGATCATGCACACTTGTGGGAAGTTCGAAATTGAGTTCAGCTAGGGCCAAACCTTTCTTACTCTTGGGTGTGACGAATTAGAGATTGAATTATTGAAGGATAACAATCTAACAAGCATACTTCCTACTAATGATCTGTCGACTCAACAGGAAAACCATGGGGTTGGAATTGGTCACAACATTGGTGGTACGCATAAGGATGTAATGACGAAGATTTTGAATAGAGAACACGGCGGCCAATGCTAGCTTTTCTTCATGGGAATAGGACATAGGGGGGAACATTAAGGTTCTTACTGACATAGTGTATGACATGCTCAATACCTGTAGAATCTTCTTGTATGGGGACCTCAACACCAAATGGGTGGATGCAGAGATGTACAAGGTGAAATCCCTTTCAAATTTTGGTGGAATAATCAAGGGAGTAGAAGTGAGAGCACGTTTAATGGCATCGAAAGACTGTTGGGCTTGGTCATGCCAAGCAAATGGAATGTTAGATCGAAGGAGTCTAAGGAACCCATAAGCTGTTGTTATAGACATATTTGGGCACTGCAACCCCAATCACATATGTCCATAAACCAAGGGATTCTAAGTCCCTAAAAGTGTTGTTTCATACCCTAAAGGAGCAAGGTCCGCTGATTACATCATCTCCCAGAAGTTCTCCCTGAAAAACTACTCAGAACTGGTCAAAACTGGACCATATAGACTGCTCAGTGCTAAGGGTATGATGCATCTCACCTGCCACATGCAAAACGTGTGATGCATACTGAAAAGCCCTTCTTTGGGGTGCGAAGAGCAAGAGTAGACAAATGGCAGAAGCAGTTGGCTAGGTGGAAACCCAGAGAATCTTCTAGAAACTGCCCATTTGACACTTGCCTCTTTGAATTCACCCAGGGATGAGTAAGAGATCATGAATCTCCAAGTGGAACCAAGAACTATCAGAGAGAGGAAACTAATCAAAATCTGAGAAGCTGACTCACCCACCTGCAAACATCTATATATGGATCCCTCATCCCAGAGATCCAAAGGCTGGAATTTTGCATCTTGTAAGGAAGTGTTATTGGATTCTTTGTGGAACATCATAGTGTTGGGTGATCTAGCTTTTCATGAGGTGAAGAAGGGCTTTCATGCTGGGACGATGACCCTGGGTCAGATCAATGGGTTGTAATCCTCTCTTCTACTCTTTCTATCAATAAAGCTATTTTAGTTTTCATCCATATTCTTGTATGTCTAAGTTGATATATGCATTTGTATGGTCAATATATATCTGATCCTATATTGCTTATGATTGTAGATATCTATGCTTTGATGCTATTATGTTGCTTTGACTCTACAGGTGTTCTTTGAAGCGGGACAAGCGAGGAAGGAGTGGCAAAGATCTGTCAAAAGGGAGAGGAAACAAGCAAGGAGCCAAGCGAAAGACTGAGGTTGGTACTCTCTACTTCTCCCTCATCTACTTCTCATAAAGGAAAACACAAGTGACTTTAGTTTGTTTGTTTCTAAGATAGCTGCCCATCTTAGTGGGACTAACAGCTCTGAATGGACACTAGTTTTCCCCATAACAGTCGTAGTGGCATACTCAGGAACAAACTGACAAAGAAAATTAGCTTTTCTTGGAGGATTGTAACAGCGAAATGCAAGGAGGAGGAAGTTCAAGGATGGCTTGAACTTTGAGCGGGTCAAGAGTGATACTATCTTTGGACACAATGAAGCCCAAAAGTTGGCCGACAGGAACGCAAAAGACACACTTCAGGGAATTGAGGTGAATTTTATACTTACGACATCACAAAAATATAGTACGCAAATCATTAAGGTGTTGCGACCAAAGTTTGGAACGAGCAATGAGATCATCGAGATATGCAAGTATAATGTGAGCCAAGTCATGAAAACAGTAGGACATGGCACGCTGAAAAGTGGTCCCAACATTCTTTAAACCGAAAGGCATGACCTTGTAAGTGAAAGTCCCCATAGACTAGTGAAATTGGTTTTAAGTCGATTAGCATAATGGATACATATCTGGTTATATCCGTAGAACCCGTCCATAGAGGATAGAACCTCATGCATCGCAGACTCATCAATGACTTGATTTATGAAGGGTATGGGAAAAATGTTTTTAGGACAAGCTTTGTTTAGATCGCAAAAGTCAGTGCAGATATAGATGGTGCCTTGTTTCTTAAGAATGGGAACAAGATTGGACACCCATGTGGTATATTCAATGGGATAAAAGAAACTAGCTTGCTTGAACTTATCAATTTTAGCTTTAATAGCTTCACGTTTGGATGGATGAATAGGCCTTTGCTTTTGGCGAATAGGTATGGCATCAGACCAAGTGTCGATATGATGTTCAACAATGGCAGGATCAAGTCCAGGCATCTCAGAATAAGACCAGGAGAAAACATCACAAAATTCCCTGAATAACTTGGCGTAAGCATCAATGGTTGCTTGCGATTCAGATCTGCAATAAAAAATGGAAAATTTGCAGCAGAAGTATAGACGATCCAAAATAAAACACAACAGTAAAAATATTTAATGCAATAACTCAAATGGAAGACTTTAATTGAATAAATATTTTATTGAAAACACCTGGTGAAGGAGATCTATAGATGGGTCTATAAGTCCCCCTTTATGGGATGGGTCCTTTGATATCCTTGCTGCTTCAGAAAATGATATTGTCTCTCAATATGAGAAAAACCCAAACAAAATATAGAGAACACAAATGGGAGCTCAAAAGAAAAAAGACGATAATGGTGATGATGATTATGATCATAGTGAAGAATGTATGAAAAACCCTCCTATTTATAGCAAATTATTGAGTTAATCTTGAGAATATATTGTCACAATTCTCAATGCATCAGAGTGATGCAAATGTATTACAAGATTTCTGTCATATACAATATTAACCAACAAGGATCATGCAAAATACCACAGTTTCCTAAGGGTCAAGGTATTTTTAATGCACAGTCCTAAACAAAAAACACAAGAGCCAATAATCCTTACTTGAAATATTTCACTGCCCTAGCTTTACTACCCCTTGCCTCAGGAATCTGAATCTTCCCTCAAATAGTCTGCACACTTTAGAGACAAGATCAAGATGACCAAAAATTTCAGATGATATGTTTGTGTATTGAGAATGTTATGTTTGGATATTAGAATAGGTCCCTTTTATAGTGTTTTGTTAGGTTTAGAGAGGGATTCTAAGTGTTAGACGTTGGAGGAGCTTAATGAAATTTAGGCCATAGTGCATTAAAATATTAAAGTATATCTTTTTAAAAAGTTAGGAGGACCGCAACACTAGACTTAAGCTTAGGCTTAGGTAGATTATTATAGGAATGTTTTTATAAATTAGAGAAGGGTTTTCTAAGTGATCGTTGGTTGAGAATAGGAATTTACTTTGAGAGTTGACTACAAAATATTCATAATTTATCAATTAAATTATGTCTAAAGTAAAGAAGTTGTTAGCTTTATGGAGGAGAGATAACGGTTATTAATTAATGAAGGTCCCTTCTTGTGAGCACAAAATGGTTTGATATCCATCCTTAAAATCATTTCTCCATGAGAGATGATGTGGAACCCTCAAACTTGATTTTTATGCTCATAACCAATAAAATATGGCAAGTCACCACCCCTTGGGGTTTTAGCCCGGAAACTGGGGTTTTTACCTTCAAAGTCAACTATCTCTTTAATAAAGGGGAACCACATGGCGTACCACATATCACTGGAAATATCTCAATGAGGAGAATCTAATGATGTGGATATACAAGCCAAACTCAATGTTTTGACCCTTCAAAAAAACCTTGACAAAGTCGGGGTACATCCTTCGTCTAGGGAATCAAAACCCTAGGACTTGGGTTTTTAACCATCCAATAATATATCTTCCATCTTGATGTAATCCAACAACTACTAAGAAGCGTTCATTAGCCATTTGACATCAATGACTGGGGTTTTTGGTCAAAATCAAACCCAATCAACTCCATGGGTCGACATCAATTACAACACCATTCAACAATCTCCCCCTTTGTTATTGATGGCAAAACACATACTATCCCTGCCTTCATGCTTCACCTCCTTCACGAGATTTCAATCTCCTTCCCAGGTTTTTCTCTCCCCCTATGACAATAATGGCAAAGGGTTACTCCCCCTGATAATTTGCTTGCTTCATGTGGACCTGTTATCTGCTTGTGTCCCCCCAACGAGAAGTCTTCTTGTAATAGTCTATTAGTGACGATCCTTGTGGACATGTGTCATGTATGTTCTTCCCTTGAAGAGAAACCTTCCTTTGTGAACCTATAATCCTTCAATTGTTCTGCTTCCCCTGAACCTGTAATAAAAGTGCCATCTTGTTCAAACTATCTGTCTGCCAATCATAGACTTGCGCCATATATTGTTGCATAGATGACACCTCTTCAAATTTCAAGGAGTCGATGAGTTGAATCGTTCATAATAGTGAGTCATCTAACATACCATCTTGACTCAAGTTATTAACTGAAGCAATTTTTTATTCCTTACGACCTGTTACAAATCCTAAAAGCGTAACTACTCAAACCTTCTTCCCTTCTTTCTTTTCTTGCTCATCTTGTACTTGTTCATCCAATACTTGTTTTATTTTCCAAAAATTCTTATTCTCATCATCAAACTTTTCATTCATGGTTGATTCCATCTTGTACCTGCAGTGACGAGCTATGTGTCCATAGTTATGACACTTGAATCATTCAATGTTGTCCATAGGTGATTCCATCTAACATCTGCAATCACAAGCGTTGTGGCCATAGTTATGGCATTTGTAACATTCAATGTTTGGACCATCTAGCACGTATTCTCTTCTGACAAAATCATCGTGGAACCTGTCTTGTGATCCTGCAAACTTGCTTCTAGGGTTTTGTAGATAATGATTGGACCTATCAAAAACTTCACAATCCCTAGCCATATGTCCATAGTTAGCACATAAAAAGCAGTAACGATAAAATGAACGTGTGTACTTGGATAATTCATTCAGATACAATGGTCCATGATAATTGTGTCTATCAACAACTTTACAATCCCTGGCCATATGTCCATAGTTAGCACATAAAAAGCAATAACCATTAAATAAACGAAAATACCTGAAAGATTTATCATTCTTCTTTGGAGGCAGTGTTGTAGTCTATTGTCGTCCTTTTCTCTTGACTGTGTTGGTCTTTTTCTTTAGAGTTGCAACATTCTTCTTTGGCTTTTCATTTAGATCAATTTCCTTCTTAGAATCATCCTATGAAGATGTGGATCTTGTACCTTCATCAACTGGAGGCTTACCAAATTTAATTGCCTTCATGTTTTCTTCATCTATCTTATCTTGAAAGTGTTCTTTTTGCGATCCCTTGAGTTTGTTGATCTCATCACGGGTTGCATCAAGTTCTTCTTTCTTTTGAGCAAGATCTTCTTGAAACCATCTTTTCAAGATATGCCTTCTTTTTTTTTCTGCCTCCTCAACCTGTAGCTTGAGAAGCGTGGTCTTCTCTACTCCTCTATTGAGTACTTGCATATGTTCCTTCCGCTTCTCATTTTCAATCCTGAGCCTGCTTATTTCTACTGAAGTTGTTTCTAATTCCTTTTGCTTTTGGCCAATTGCGGATATGTATCTTTGATCAGATTCCTTCCTTTCAATTTCTACTTCATGCATATGTTGTTTGAGCCTATTAATCTCTGCAAAGGCCGTGTCAAGTTCTTGTTTCTTTGTATTCTTGACTTCTTCCAATTTTGTTCTAAGACTGCTAATAATCTTTTGAGAATCTTCATTTCCTTGATGAGTTCTTTTGTTGTCTTCAATTCTGCTTCCAAAAGTCTTGTCTTTTCCTTTTGACTTTTGAGTTCCTTTATCACCATGATCACTTGATTTTGAAACTCTGTCTTACTCATTTCTCCAAGTTCTTCATCATAATCAGAAGGATCCAAATTTTCAATAACATCTTGACCTCATTTCTTTTTTGAATAGATATTATGAAGCTTTTCCCAAATAGCTTTAGCTGTTGAACATTAACCAATATTTGTTATCACGGAATTTGGCAAAACATTCAAAATTACATTTATGGCCTTTGAATTGTACCTTTTAGTTTCATTGATAGATGTGTCTCTAGAAACAATTGCTTCCCATACTCCATGTGCCTTCAAATGTACTTCCATTTTGGATTCCCATATCCAGTAATTATCTGCAACAAAATCGGGGATTGGTACACAATACTCATTTTCTTCAGATTTTGTTGTACATGTAGCTTCCTTTGAAGTCCTTGCAACCTGCCTTTTTGACTTTCCCATCTCTATGCTCTGAAAATTCCCTTCCTATGGTTAAGCTGTTACTGAAGGAACCTCGCTCTGATACCAATTGTTGGAAATACTGAGAGGGGGGTGAATTAGTATTTCTTAGCAATAGAACTTTTTAATCATTTTGAGAGCATTAGTTAATCTTAAATTATTATTATTGTTCTTCTTCAGATGATCATAAACAATAATCAACAGTAGACAACACCATACAAAAATGTAGAAAGATAAAACAGAGGACACAAATATTTTTAGGTGGAAAACCCCCTTCGGGTCAAAAACCACCAAATGCTTCTTTAGTAATTGTCTTCTCCCTGTTAAAAGAAAATTGATTACATCAATATTTCAGCTACAACTGAGGGAGGCTTCAACCCCCTAATTCATAGGCTACAACCTGCAGGATGCTACTAGACCCTAATATCCCATTGCAGCTAGAAGTACGCCCCAATGCCATGTAGATCAGGCCACAACTTGATGAGTGCACCAACACTCTATTTACCAGCTGTTATCGGAAAGGATGTTTTGCTGCCCTGTTAGTTTATCAGCCACAACTGAATGGATGCCACAATGCTCTATGCAAGCCACAACTTGCCCTAGCACCACCTTGCCACCCTGAAGTGTTCTCGGGCCACAACTTGAAGGTGATTCCAATCACCCAGAAGAGTTGGTAGATCATGTTTCACAATTTTCACACTGGATCCCCTATACTCTGAATCAATTTAGAATAGGTGTAAGGAAGGTGTTGTATATCTGTCAAATCCTAGTAGCCATTGACCACTACACAATATTTCACTTTAAAATCACTGCTCAACTGCACATCACTGTCACTACTCAACTGCACATCAATTTCACTGCACACATAGATCGTTGCACAACTGTTGGCTATCACTGCATGTCACTGCTCATGAATGAATAGTCATCAATGCACAACCATTGTCACTCTACATCTGCTGGATGCCACTGCATGTCACTACACTGAGCTGCTCATGAATGAATAAGCATCAACACTCAATATATCTTGTTGCCAAACTGTATCAAGTTGCACATGATGTTGCAACCATCTGGCACCACTATCAAATGATGGCATAAACAAAGGTGGCTTAGGTCATCCCTATGACCTGCTACCAATGCTCTCAAGCTTTGTTCACAGAGAACTACCAACATGTGTATAAACACTTGTGCCTTTGTACCATGTCAATATGCTATTACAGATAAGTTATTTACCATTGTCAAATGTCTTGTCAATTAACAAGTTTACTAGTCAATGTCAAAATAATATACTTCTTATACTGAATTCTAGATGTCTCCAATTTGTTTTATGTCCAAATTTACCCAAGTTTTTCTCTAAGCACATGCAACCCTTTTCTTCACCGAAACCCTAGGACATAACAGCTTAGGATAAAACTCTAAACCTTAGGACCGAACTAAAACCTTGCACTACTTGAACAATTTCCTTGTCCAATTAACTAATAACTTCAGCAATAATTAATGTATGTCAAATGTCAATTATGAGGATTATGTCAAACTACAGGTTATTAAGTTAACCAAGATCACAGTAGTTGGATTACTTAGGTTTTTCTATGCAACAAGTTTAATATCTTAACAAGGTAAGAGAACCATTGTTTACTAACTTCGAAGTTCAGTTCACTGAAGTCACGATAGAATAAAGGTTATTGATGAACATGTGTCACAATCAATATGTCAATGTATCATTCTTAGGCAAATATGATATCTCAGTTAAGTATAGTCAAATGTCGAGGTCATGTCACTATAGGGTAGATTGGTTCACTGTGTATGTGCATTGTTGTTCACAAATTTGATGCATAGATCATTGTCAATGTAATATCAGATGTCAAGTCATGGTTAAGTCTATTACTGCAAGGTCACATAAAATAAGTGTTATGTTATTTGTGTTACTAAGTGTCACTTACAAGCCCATATATATATATATGTGTGTGTGTGTGTGTGTGTGTGTGTCTTTGTCATGTTCAATTACTATTATATCATTTTTTGCTTTGTAATATCACATAAAGTATGTCACTGTGTTTTGGTTCAAAATTGCAATGAGAGGTTTTTCAATAAGATGTTGAATCAATCATTGGCTTAGTGCATGATGCTTAAAATTGTTCAATTTAATATGAGCTTACTACCACTGTCTTCAAATCAAGTTCGATGTCATATATTCACAAGAGAATTAGATAACTAGTAATTTTTGACTAATTGGAAAAACCAAAGTTACAAATGATATCTCAGTTGCCTTCAAATACGGTTATATAGATATGATTAAGGTCTATATGATCTTGAGGATGTCTTAATTCATGTATATAAGCCTTGAGAGACCTACACCTTATCACAAGCAGCCACAAGACTATACACAATCCTGCCTTAACACTGATCAATACTAGACGAGAAACTACCCAAATGCAAGCTTAAAAACTACATAAACTAAAGACCGAGCATAAAAAATAAATAAAAATAAAAATAAAATAAAAAAATCTCTTACCTATAGAACACAACATGCTTACCATTGATTTGATGACACAATAGAATTCAGAACACAAGTTCTTATAGTTACACTAGGGCAATCAACAAGAGTTATTCATCAAAAGATCGTTGTTTTATTAGGACAATCAAGATCATTTTACTATTTTAAATTCATATAATTGTTCCAAATTAAGGTCATGTCATTATTTCACTAGGTCAATCACAAATATATTGTCACAATTCTCAATGTGTCACAATGACGCAAATGTTTACAATATTTCTGTCATATACACTATTAACCAACAAGGATAATGCAAAATAGAACAGTTTCCTAAATGCCAAGGTCTTATCAATGCACAATCCTAAACAAAAAACACAAGAGCCCATAATCCTTACTTGAAAGATTTCGCTACCCTAGATTTACTAACCATTTCCTCAGGAATCTGATTCTTCCCTCAGACAGTCTACACACTTTAGAGATAGATAGTCCACACACTTTAGAGATAAGATCAATATGATCGAAAATTTCAGATGATATGTTTGTGTATTAAGAATGTTATGTTTGGATATTAGAATAGGTCCCCTTTTATAGTGTTTTGTTAGGCTTAGAGAGGGATTCTAAGTGTTAGACGTTGGAGGCGTTGGAGGAGCTTCATGAAATTTAGACCATAGTGCATTAAAATATTCAAGCATATCTTTTTAAAAAGTTAGGAGGACCGCAGCACTAGACCTAAGCTTAGGCTTAGGTAGATTATTATAGAAATGTTTTTATAAATTAGAGAAGGGTTTTCTAAGTGATCATTGGTTGAGAATAGGAATTTACTTTGAGGGTTGACTACCAAATATTCATAATTTATTAATTAAATTATGTCTAAAGTAAATAAGTTGTTAGCTTTATGGAGGAGAGATAAGGGTTATTAATCAATGAAGGACCCTTCTTGTGAGCACAAAATGGCTTGATATCTATCCTTAAAATAATTTCTCCATGAGAGATGATGTGGAACCCTTAGACTTGAATTTTATGCTCATAACCAATAAAATATGCCAAGTCACCAACCCTTGGGGATTTAGCCCAGAAACTGGGGCTTTTACCTTCAAACTCAATTATCTCTCTAATCAAGAGGAACCACATGGCATACCACATATCACTAGAAAGATCTCAACGAGGAGAATCCAATGATGTGGATTTTCAAGCCAAACTCAGTGTTTTGACCCTTCAAAAAAACCTTGACAATGTTGGGGTACATCCTTAGTCCTGGGAACCCAAACCCTAGGACTTGGGTTTTTAACCATCCAACAATATAGCTTCCATCTTGATGTAGTCTGACAATTACTAAGAAGTGTTCATTAAGAATTTGAAATCAATGATTGGTGTTTTTGGTCAAAGTCAAACCCAGTCAACTCCATGGGTTGACATCAATTACAACACCATCCAACATGATATGCTTTTCCATTCTTTTAGTTGCATCAAAGTCTAGGGAAATTTTATTGGCTCTACTAAACGAGTGTGGACATGAGGGTGCCAAATCTTAGTGAACCAATGACCAGTTATACCCGGAGAATGGAGGTAGCATATGGGCTTATAATGTGTCATGGAAAGTGTCAAGCATGGTTTAGTGGATTGTTCTCGCTTCGATTGTACAGGAACTGCAACAATAACTCAGGTCAAGGGTTATCACTCTAATCCCTAACCTCTCCGTTCTAGCTATCTCCCAACAACAGGCTATGGGGGATAGTCCCAATGGAAATGTGAACATGAAGGACAAGTTGGCAATGAACGAGTCTGGGAGACACAATTGAATGGCCTAGTTACTTGGTTAATTCTAGCAAGATTTAAATATTAGATTAGATTTGAATGTGAGGCCAGTGCCTTATGGAGTCAACTTCTTTCTTGTTACCAATTAAATGCCAAGTAACCAGATGAATAATCAATGCTTGGATGCTTCATTAACCTAGATGAAATGAAAATCCTACAAGCTAGGTGAAATGCAAAATCTTGGTTGATTTTAAGTTAGATTCCTATTCTAAATGTAACCTTCCTCTCCTCTAGAGTAGTTTGTGGGATGGAAACCAACAAGAAGCAAGCAAATACTTGATTAACGCTACCTTCCCCTGTGTTCCAACCACTTGATGCCTTTAGCGCTCAGAGACGGTGGCTCTGATGACTGTAAGGTCACCATGTTAACCACTAAAGAGTTTCTAGACTCCTCAAGCTAGATGAGAAAGGTGGTCCTATCTCTCTATCAACCAAGTTTATGCTTGGAGGTAAATTAGTGCAATCTAATCCTAGAATGTAAATGCAAGATGTAAGATTACTTTTAGTGAAATTTTTAAATGTATTAAGTACTTAGCAATCAATCACAATGATATTCAATTTGAAATGATGAAGTACTTAATCAATATGTAATAACCATCTTCACTAAAAGAAAGAATGCTCAATGAAACAATATAGAAAGCACCAAGATGTTGTTAAGATCGAGACAATTGCTCATGAAATAATAATTCCAATTAGATAATGACCAATAACAATAGAGTGCCAATGTGTCAATTATATACACAAGGTAGAGAGCTTAAACACAATTAGCAATTCTTCGAAATTACCACAAGAATATTTCTTATCACATTTATGATTATCAATAGACTTGAGTAGCAAGGATGTAAGGAACAAATGGCAAGTGAATTTAGATGACTGTCAACAATTTTTGACACCACTACAATGTTTATATCATACCGTTTGCAACATATATCAGACTTTTGATTTTTATTACAACCCTCAAGAAGTGACAAGATATGGCAATAAATGCAAGCCCAACCAATGCCAATGATTCCTCAATTATGAAATATGCTTGCAATTCAATTATTATGCCACTGTTATTTTATTTTAGATGGTTGTAGCAAACATATCAGATCTGAAAATTGGCCAACAATCCTCAAAAAATAACTTATATGCAATCAATTTAACCACAAGATTTATGTTCAATGCCTTAAGTGACTTGTTAATGAATTTAGGCTTATTTTATGTTCGTTTTATGCCCTGAATATATTGTTTTAATAATTATATCAAACCTAAAACTTTCAGATCCGACCTTTGCAATTTCAAATCAGACCTTGAAAATTATATGACAACCAACATAAAACAATAAAATTGATAAATCAAACCCTTGTAATTTATTTTGATGTATTGTATGAGTTTTTAGCTAAATGTGTGGGTTCTTTAGGCTTGTATTATGATGATTATGCCATTGTTATGTCAATATACTAGATCTAATATAAATTATACAGTCAATTAAAATGAGAGATTAAGGCAATAGAAAAATACCCCAAAGCCTAATGGCATATGCCAAGTTTGGAGATGTGAGAGAAATCACTTGCACTCACAAAATGTTAGCTCAAAACCCAAAGACCAAACATTTATTATTATTGCAATCACAAATTATTAGAGATAAAATTCCAATCCCTTGAAGAAACCCTTGTTTGCAATGAGATATAGTCCTTGTAGGGCTTACGACCTTCTTAATGCTTGCAAAATAGGTCCCAAACACTATCCTTTTAGGTTGGGTAAGGGCTAAGGCCTTTAAAAAATGGGTTTCTCCCTCAATTTGAAAATAAGAAACCTACAAAAATGGGCTCAAAAACCCTAGACGTCTAGGGTTTTTACAGGTTGGAAACTTCAAAAGTTTACTCCTTAATTTGATCCCTTTAGAGATTTCAATTTTACAAATAAAACAAAATTCCCAAAAAAACCCAATATATTAAAAAATAAAATAAAAACCCCAAACCCCAGTTGCTACAAAAAAAGGGTTAGAAAAATATATTTACAAATATACAAATGTATAATGCTTGAGAGAATTTTTGAAGAGTAAATTTTTATGATAATGATAATAGCTTGATGTATTACGAAAAATAGGTGTTAAGCATATCCTTAGCGACGTAAGAAACCCACATAAAATTCTTGGTGCCCAAACAAATTCAGCCTTTGCCCACAGTCTGTGAACTTGGAGCCCAAAGGCTGGGGAACCTGTGAACTCTATATATTTCTTAAGAGAAAATTGTTAGCTCATACAATGAATCAGAGCACCTAAGATAAACCCAAAACTTACCAATAGAATGTTCCTATAATTTACAAATGAAATAATAATTATATGATATTGAAGCAAAATATAGGAAAGCACATACCCAACATGTACCATATATCAATGAAACAAAGACACCATAAACTAAACCCCAAAGTATTTTATTATAGAAATCAAATGTTCCCAATAAAACAGTGGCTTCACACCAACGTTACAAAATTACATTTAGACTAGAGTCACTATCATCGTGAAGAATAGAAGCAAAATGTCTTTTATTTATAGAGAAATCCCTCCAAGTGGAAAATAATGCCTAGTTGGCTTCATCCCTATCAAAATAATCTCGACCATTGATAAATACGTGATCAACTTTTAACCTCTATCTTTGAAAATATTTAATTTTTAGGAATTTTCAAATTTCTTATAAAATCCACTTTTTATTGGTTTAAAAATATATATTTTGAACTAATTTCCTCAAAAAATTGACTTTGACTTAACCGCCAAGGTCCAAGGGTCCAATTTTTTTTTTTAATTTCCAATATTCCCTTGGTGGGGGACCTAAAAAAATTAACTTCTTTTAGGCCTACGAATTTTTCCACTTGGAAAAATTAATTTCTCTAACATTTTAATTTTGACTCTAAATTCATTAATTTTCTCGCTTAGGATTTAAGTTTATTTTTTTCTAAAAAAATTAATTAATTGACATAAAAGGGGATTAATTATTTGTCCACACTCAAATATTTTAGCCATGGTGTCTAAGTATGAGGGACCATGCACTAAAATATCTTTTACATAATATCTTACAAATTCAACCCTTAAAGGAGGAATAATTGTTTGTTATAAATCCTCATAATATTTACCAAATTCTACGACACAATATAATCTAGTAGACCAAATGATTTGTAAAAAAATAATTTAGCCAATTAGCTTAAATTATTCCTAAATCACTTTTACAATAGATTCGACTAAAACAATAGGACTCACCTAAGACCTTAAAAATAAATTCCACCCTAGCTTTGGGGTGAGGCTGAAGGGAAAAACTATGTCGATCATCTATGTTTAGAAACACATATAATCAGTGAGAATAAAAACCTCTTAGGGTGAAATTTGTCACCAAAATAATAAGCTTACCTAGGTTGTTACATAAATACACAATCTTACATTTACATTACAAACCTGCATAATGGGTTTACAATGACTCAATAAGTTGTTGGCTGATGATTTTGAAAAAATTCCTTCAAGTTTATGGATTGTGCTTCCTTGGAATGTTGAAAAAATGGGTACAACATCTGGCTCCATATGGCAACACATTGCTTTGTGGAGGTAATGTGAGAATCCAAAATCCTGCATCTAAGAAAACATAAGTTCATCAAATAGATATCCATTAAAAATTGAAATCATCATGCATACATAAAATACATGTTGGATTAGAAAAATTCCACTCTAGCGAACTAAAATATAAAGACATAAAACATAAGTGCATAAAAGGAAAATGACATAAATGAAAAGGAGTAAGCTTAGAGATATTGTTCAAAGATTCCCCATGGCATCAAATGTCTTCAACATAGTTCATATTGAGCTTCTACCGAATTTCCAACAAGTCTATGGGTTGTTCCTCTGACATGTCGTGCTGGATCCTGAAGATGTTTGGACTTAGTCTTATCTGAATATCGAGTTGTTCTCAGTTATCAGATGCATAAAACCTCTTCCTTCTTCTCTTCCATTTTTTACGTTTTCTTTTAGTAGGATGTGATGTTGATGATGATGTGGTCGGGGCGCAACTTCCGTCTTGATCCAAAAAACACTCATATGGAAAATTTGGAATTCTAAGACTTTTGTGACCTGCTCTTCTTTATTTTCATGACCCTGCTCTATCAAAGTTAGTGGATCAAACTTTCAAGCATCAATCTTACTCCTTTAAGTTTCCTTCCTTCCTAGATCATCTTCATTTAACCATTTCCCAATGATATTAAGGACTTATTCATAATAAGATGAAGATTTATTCAATGAGTTATGAGGCTTATACTCTAGATTTTTTGGTTTGACCTAGAGCTCATGAACCTGTGATATTTCCATTATTTGCAGCTTATTTTGAAGATTGATTTGCTCAATTATGATGGCATTCATTTGATTTAAATGTTTATCCTTGATAATATTGATTTCCCTAGTATGATTTTCCTCCATGGTATTCATCATGTCCTGAAAGGTGATTCTATGATTATACTAAGTAACTTCCATTAATTGTAACTTGTTCTAAAGAGATATCTGACTGGCTTTCATGTCCTTTATCAATTTATCATGATTTTCTTAGATAACACTCATTTCTTCCTTATGATTTTCTTCCATGGTGATCAAGTAATTTTGCATGGTGACTATCTGACAAGAGTGAGTTGCTCTCATGATTTTTAGCTCCTCATCGCACTTTTATTCTATGGCTAACAATTTGGTGTACATGGATCTCATATCCTTGGTGTGATCTACTATCAATTACTCTTGATTGAGTTCCATGGTTTTCATCATTTGAGTTAATTCATTGATAACTTTCTTATCTTTTTCCTTTTCATCATCAATATTAATTTGATCCTTCATCCTTGCCCTTCCACTATCGAGGATTCTTCTTGCAATGTCACAAGTGGATTCATCATGAGAATGGCCACAATGTATGCAATATGGCACATTGTCTTGACACTTTTCTATGATATTTCAATCCTTCTTCATAGTGTTAGAGACACAAGGTGAATACTTTTGATCCCCATATCTATTTTTGAAAGCATTGACAATGGCTTGTAAGGAATTAAAAGAATTGTGAGGAAAATCACATAACCAATTTCTAGAATCACCTTTCAAGGAAAGGACAAAGAGTTGCATCTTGACGTCTTCATGATTTTATGCATTTGCATGAGCATATCTTTCCAGAAAAGCCGTGAACCTTTTGATGTCATCCACAACAGTGGTTGCATCATTATCTATGAATGAAGGTAACTTGTCAATAACCCTTTCCATGATGTCACGAGGAATGTTAGTAAAGTGAAAAGGGGCGAACAAGTCATCCATGATGACTTGCTTCGAGGGGAAAACGATCTAATGGATGCTGGATAAAGATCCTTGTTCAAGGAAAACAAGAGATCCATAAGAAGCGAGCTTCTAGCAGAAATTCTTACAAAAAATAAAAGAAATGGAGTCTCCACTTGAACATGAATTTAGCTCTACAATCCAAAAGGTGAAAAACCAAAAAGTTAGTCAGAGAGAAGCAAATGGATGTCAGGGAGGGCTTCTTATATGAGAAAAAATGGATGCTTACTATAATATAATTTGTTCAACCAAGTTCTGAGAGCAAGGTTGACCATGCTACCGGGATTTCTTCTGCTGAAGTTTTTTTTGTAAATGGGTGAATAAGTGGAGTCGCCACCCAAACAAGAAGCCAACCGAAATGTCTAGGTGCTAAAGGTGAGGATAGAAAATATGAAAGGATTAGTGAGAGGAAAAAGGATAAGGTGATGAAAATATGGAGAGATATAATGGCGCTAGAAAATGTGGCATTGGTGGGATAAATGAGAAGATGAATGTCGCAAAGCCAAGCTCCAATAAATTGGTCCCTAACAATGACACCCGAAAATGTTGTTGCTCAGATTGTACAAGCACTGCGACAATGACTCAGGTTGGGGGTTGTCACTCTGATCCCTTATCTATTTGTTCTAGTTGTCTCCCAACAACATACTATGGGGGGTAGTCCCCATGGAAATGTGAAGATAAAGGACAAGTTGGAAACCAGCGAGTTTGGGAGACACGATTGAATGGCCTAGCCACTTGGTTAATTTTAGCAAGATTTAAAGATTAGATTAGATTTGAATGTGAGACCAGTGCCTTATGGAGTCAAATTCTTACTTGTTACCAATTAAATTCCAAGTAATCAAATGAACAATCGCTACTTGGATGCTTCAATAACCTAGATGAAATGAAAATCCTACAAGCTAGGTGAAATGCAAAATCTTGGTTGAATTAATTTAGATGCCTATTCTAAATGTAAAATTCCTCTTAACATTTTGGAACTAATCTATAGAGTAAATTGTGGGATGGAAGCCAACGGGAAGCAAGCATAGGCTTGGTTAATGATACCTTCCCCTGTGTTCCAACCACTTGGTGCCTCTGGCGCTGCAGAGACTGTGACTCTGATGACTGCAAGGTCACCGTGTTAACCACTAGAGTTTTTAGACTCCTCAATCTAGATGAGAAAGGTGGTCCTATCTCTCTATCAACTAAGCTTATACTTGGAGGTAAATTAGTGCATTCTAATCCTAGAATGTAAATGCAAGATGTAAGATTAATTTTAGTGATATTCTTAAATGTCTTAAGTACTTAACAATAAATCACAATGATATTCAATTTGAAGCGTTGAAGTACTTAATCAATATGTAATGATGATCTTCACTAAAAGAAAGAATGCTCAATGAAACAAGATAGAAAGCACCAAGATGTTGTTAAGGTCAAGACAATTGCTCATGAAATAATAATTCCAATTAGATAATGACCAACAATAATAGAGTGTCAATGTGTCAATTAGATACACAAGATAGAGAGCTTAACCACAATTAGCAATTTTTGAAAATTACCACAAGAATATTTCTTATCACAATTATGATTATCAATTCATTTGAGTAGCAAGGATGTAAGGATCAAATGACAAGTGAATTTAGATGGATGTTAACAATTTTGTACACCACTGCAATGTTTATATCAAACCTTATGCAACATATATAAGATCTCTAATTTTTATTACAACCCTCAAGAAGTAACACGATATGCAAATAAATCCAAGCCCAACCGATGTCAATGATTTCCCAATGATGAAATATGCTTGCAATTCAATTATTATCCCACTCTTATTTTATTTTAGATGGTTGTAGTAAACATATCAGATTTGAAAATTACCCAACAGTCCTAAAAAATAACTTGTAAATGCAATCAATTTAAGCCCAAGATTAATGTTCAATGCCTTAAGTGACTTGTTAATGAATTTGTGCTTATTTTATGTGTGTTTTATGCCCTCAATACACTATTCTAACAATTATATCAGACATAGAACTTTCAAATCAAACTTTGAAAATTATATGACAATCATTATAAAAAATAAAATTGATAGATCAAACCCTTGTAATTTATTTTGATGTATTGTATGAGTTATTAGCTTAATGTGTGGGTTCTTTAGATTTGTATTATGATGATTATACCACAACTATATTAATATAACAAATATGATATAAATTATGCAGTCAATTAAATTGAGAGATGAAGGCAATAGAAACAAACCCCAAATCCTAATGGCATCTGCCATGTTTGGAGATGTGAGAGAAATCACCTGCACTCACAAAATGTTAGCTCAAAACCCAAAGATCAAACCTTTATGATTGTTCTAATCACAAATTATTAGAGATAAAATCTCAATCCCTTGAAGAAACCCTTATTTTCAATGAGATCTAACCCTTGTAGGGCTTACAACCTTCTTAATGCTTACAAAATAGGTCCCAAGCAATAGCCTTTTAGGTTGGGTAAGGGCTAGAGCCTTCAAAAAATGGGTTTCTTCCCCAATTTGAAAATAAGCAACCTGCAAAAATGATCTCAAAACCCTAGATGTCTAGGGTTTTTAAGGGGTGGAAACTTCAAAAGTTTACTCCTTCCTTTGATCCCTTGAGAGATTTCACCTATACAAACAAAAATAAATTTTCCAAAAAAAACCAATATATACAAAAATAAAATAAAAACCCCAAACCTTAATTGTTGCAAAACAAGTGTTAGAAAAAAACATTTACAAAAATTATCTTACAAAAATATCTTTGCAAATATACAAATGTACAATGGTTGAGAGAATTTTTGAAGAGTAAATTTTTTATGATAATGACAATAGCTAGATTTATTTCGGAAAATAGGTGTTAACCACAACCTTAGCGAAGTAAGAAACCCACATAAAATTCTTGGTGCCCAAAGAAAGTCAGCCTTTGCCCGCAGTGAGTGAACTTGGAGCTCAAGGGCTAGGGAACATGTAAACTCTATATGTTTCTTAAAAGAAAATTGTTAGCTCCTACAATGAAACACATCACCTAAGATACGCCCAAAACTTACCAATGAAATGTTCTTATCATCTACAAATGAAATAACAATTATATGATATTGAAGCACAATATAGGAAAGCATATACCCAACACATACCACAGATCAATGAAACAAAGACACCATGAACTGAACTCCAAAGTCTTTTATTATAGATTTCAAACATTCCCAACAAAATAGTGGCTTTACACCAGCGTTACAAAATTACATTTAGACCAGAGTCACTATTATCGTGAATAATAGAAGCAAAATGTCTTCTATTTATAGAGAAATCCCTCCAAGTGGAAAATAATGACTAGTTGACTTAATCCTTGTCAAAATAATCTCGACCGTTGATAAATCTTTGATCAACTTTTAATCATTGTCGCTGAAAATATTTATTTTTCAGTAATATTCAAATTTCTCATAAAATCCACTTTTTATTAGTCCAAAAATAATTATTTTGAACTAATTTCCAAAAAAAAATGACTTTGACCTAACCACCAAGGTCCAAGGGTTCACATTTTCTTGAAATTTCCAATATTCCATTAGTGGGGGGCCTAAAAAATAACTTATTTTAAACCCACAAGTTTTTCCACATTGAGAAATTAATTTCTCTAACATTTTAATTTTGACTCCAAATTAATTAATTTGATGGCTTAGGATTTAAGTTTATTTTTGCCAGAAAAAAAAAACAATTAATTGACACAAGAGGGATTAATTACTTGCCCATCCTCAAATATTTTAGTCGTGGTGTCTAAGTATGAGGGACCATGCACAAAAATATTTTTTACATAATATTTTACAAATTCAACCCTCAAAGGGGGGGACACCCGTTCATTATACACCCTCATAATATCTACCCAATTTTGTGATACAATATAATCTAGTAGACCAAGAGATTTGTAATAAAGTGATTAGCCAATTAGCTTAAATTATTCTCAAATCACTTTTACAATAGACTCGACTAAAACACTAGGCCTCACCTAAGACCTTGACGATAAATTTCACCCTAGCTTTACGGTGAGGCTTGAGGGAAAAACTTTGCCGATCATCCATGTTTAGAAACACAGATAATTAGTGAGATGAAAAAAATCCTAGGGTGAAATTCGTCACCAAAATAATAGGCTTATCTAGGGTGTTATATAAATACATGGTTTTACTAGCATCATTTACATTAAAAACTTGCAGAATGAGTTTACAATGATTCAATAAGTTGTTGGCTGATGATTTTGAAAAAAATCCTTCAAGCTTTTGGACCCTGCTTCCTTGGAATGTTGAAAAAATGGGCACAACGTGGATAATGAACATGTTATCTCAGTCATGGTTTTCCATGTAGTGCCCCTTTTTTAAGCCCCATGTTAACCCAAAAACCCCTTATCAGCCCTATATATTGAGTGATTACATTTCTATTGTTATATTGTTATGTAGGCTAGAACTCATCATATTCCCATTTTATTATAATTGTATCATTTGTCTCCTATATATACTAAGGAGACCTATTCATAGGCTCATCAAATATTCTCTTGTTCATTGTATTTATTGTAAAATGAGGTTTTCCCCCTCGAATTGGATTGTAATTATTGGTTTCTTATCATTCTCAAGGTGTAAGGATCATAACATTTGGTATCAAAGTTGTTGATCCTCGGTTTTGCTACTTCAAACAAGGCATTGTGGAATTTCTGCTATAACTCTTCTTCTTTTTTGTGGAGGTTTTAGATAATAAAACATGGCAAATATTTAGAATACATCCCAAGTAATCTCTAGTTCAAGTTTCAGATATTGGTTCACTATATTTTCAGATATATGGTACAAGGAATTTATGGATTTTGAATGATCCTAAATTCTTTATCAGACTTTAACAAAGTTGAGACAAAATCGTGGTGAACATCTAGTTCAAGTTACAAATATTGTTTTTCTATATTTTCAGAAATATTCTCAAAGGAAGTTAGGGTTTTTGTATGCTCCAAAATTCAATCTCAAACAGGTCAATTTGGCATTTGTACTATAATTTTTTTCTATAAGGCTTCGTAAAGTCAAACTTGGATCATATTAAGGACAAATTTTGGGGAATAGTTGGTTTCATTTTCATAATTTGGCTTATTATAGTTTGGGAGTTATACCCTATGGAAGTTAGGGTTTGTGAAATGTCATAAAATAAATTTTAAACAAGTCAAGTTGGTATTTTTGCTATATCTTCTTGTATGGAAACTTTTAGACCGTGAAATCTTTAGAAATTTCATAAGACATATAGAATTACCTCAAGTTCAGGTCCTCAAATTATTTTCAAATAATTGGGTGCCTAGCACCCTATACAAGTTTGCTCATGGGAAGAAGCCAAAAAATTAGCAAGTTTTGGGAAAGTTACTATAACTTTCAGTTGGCATATTAGATTCAGTTCACACAAGTTGGAATTGCAAAAATTGCAGAAACTACATATCAAAGTATTGCAAGACAAATTTTCAGATCCAATAGGCCTCAAATCTCAGGGATATATCAATAAAGATTCAATCATTCTCATATTCTCCAAATTAAGGTACGTAGCTTACTAGTGACCTAATTGTTCATTAGAAGATGCCATCTTTTTTGTTGTAATAAAGAGGGGGGCTATTACTATTTTCCAACATGCCTCCAAAGAAAATTATTACACCGACTGAATCTATTGAAGGCCCATTCTTGAATCATGAAGAAAGTGAAGACTTTGAATTTATGTTATCTCAATTAGAGAAGAAATTTAATGAAATTGATGGTAATATGTTGAAAAAAATTGGATTTCTAGGTTTCTCAAGAAAATATTAAAAGAGAACTCGAAAAAAAAGATGAATGAAAATAAGGAAGGGATAAAAAAGAATATAGAATGAATAATAATGAAGATGAATGAAAATAAGGAAGAAATACAAAAATTCATGATTGTTATGGAAAATATTTTATTGGAGAGACTTCCTAAAACGGATGTTGAAATCCAAAGAAATCGAGAAAATAAGGAGAATCATCTTGTTGAGAATCAATCTCATATGGGAGTATGTTGTCACAATTCGAGAGCATAAATGTTCAATCACAAAACCATAATCATTAATTTTCAATCCAAGATCCACATCAACAAGTCTTCGAGTCAACACTAAGGAACAATACTTTGACCTACACTAAGTGGCATCCTTGCAAAAGGTAAATATTGCATCCATGTTTTTAAAACAAGACCAACATGTATGTTATCAATGACTTTGTGAAAGTAAAAAGGATTTTGTGATATATTAGTCCATTTTTACATAAAAATGATAGCATATTGTGGCGATTAATATTCTTGTGTTCTCACAGGTTTTCATTGGAGAGTGTTTCGATTCCTGTGGTAAAAAAATAATTATATCGACATTTCAAGCTAAGTATCACAACCCATCATCAGAAGATCTACAAAAGAATCTCAATCTTTTATTTAGCTTATCAATATATGTAGATAAATAAATAATAATCAAATCATAAAAGCTCAAGTTGTAATGTCGACATTTTTTAATAATAGAGATAAAGATAATTATTAATGATTATTAATAGGGTTAATTAATGTAATAATAACTAATAATAAGGATTGATTAATTAAATTGATTAATAATTTAATTAAATATGATCTATAATATAATTAATTAGTAATGAATAATAATATGTTTGATTTCTCCGGCATGTGGGTGTACGTCACGATTGATACGTTGGCGGCAGATTGGGACGGCAAGTGGCCTGGCCACATGGCCCTCTGTAATCCCGCACATCAAACCATAAAACGACTTAATAGTTACCATAAATGGCAATTAAGCTGGCACTGTAATCAATCAGACTGCATCTACCCGCCTCGGCTCGGTTTAATGGCGACCTCTGGTTATTTGCACTCCATCGCCCCTATCTCTAATCCCTCACCTCTGCAATGCCACTGCCCACTAGCCACAGCAGAACCGAGCTCTCACACTGCTACGGGCAGGCATTGCAACATTCTATGCTACATTGAAATTGGCCCAGGCAATCATTTTACACAGAGCTTAAGCTGTAATTTTATTCTCCACCCCACGTCTGCTGCTATTCCTTCCTCTGAGATGACCTCTGAACCTGATGCACCCTCTTATCACTCTGAGCCGTCTCCCAGTAGTCATTCTCCTCCCCCTGGCGTCAACATGCCTAGAATTCGCCACAGAATGCGAAGCAGAAGAGGGAGTAGCAGAGGCAGACTGCCTCGCTCTCCACCATCTCCTGACTCAGATGCCTCCTCCCCCTCGACTCAATTGCCCACAGGCCAACATCCAAATACTCGCTCATGAGCTACCCACCTCTAACCGAAGCATTCCGACTCTCCATCCATTGAAATCCCATCCAGTCCACAACAGCCCCCCGCTCGGCTCAGTTCACCTACCACAACTCCCTGAACCAACCTATCATAACCGCCACCATCTCCATAACCTTCCACGTGGAGCCAGCTATCGAAGGTGGATGTCCTACCAGCGAGGAGCCAGCCATGGTCGAGGGAAGAACACACCGCGCTGAGGCGAAGCAGAACACTCCTACGAACAAGAAAACTGTGGAGGAGAAGGACCGTGACCATCAGGTGGAAGAAGACACAGGGGCAAAGCAGCAGGCAGAAGATGAGATGGATGCCATGCAACCAGCAGATGAATACAAGTGTTTCATCGTTGAGGAACACCTGTCGCCGCAGCAGGACACTTGACCAGCCACACAACATGCCACGTGTCTTCGAGTCTCAAGTTCTGGGCATTATGTTATCTGGTTTTTTCGGGGCTTTTTCATAAAACTTGTTGCCATTTGGTTTTTTTTTTTATGATTTTTTGAAAATTTGGTTAGACACTGCACTTAAATGTTGGTTTCCCCTACGTGGGCAGTAAGATAATATTTGCAATTTCATGTTTGAATTGGATTGGTTTCCCATTATGGGCAGTCACAATCCTGTTTTGCTATTATATGCCTTCTATGGCACAGACAGGCAAAGGCTAAAGCCTCAATGTATCATTATTTTATAGTAATAGAATTTAGCTTCATTTAGAAAGAAAGAAAAAAAAGAAGTTTGATTTAATGTAATAATGTAAATAAGATTTTAAAAATCTAATTTACAATATTATATTATTGTTACCAGCCTAGATCCATCTTAACTCTAGATTATCAAGTGCCGAGAGGGATCAAATCACTCAAGGTACAAACCTCTTTTATGAGTGCAAAACTTGAAGAAAGGTTTGCAACTCGAGAAATTTGATCTCTCTCTGAGCTTGATAGATCTGGAGTTAATATGGATCTAGGATGGTTTAATTATTAATTTTATTTTTCTAGTTTAATTTTTAATTTTATATAATTTCATCAAGTTAAAATGTTAATTATTATTATTATTATTATTATTATTTTAATGTAATTAAGATAAACATATTTAGATAACATACTAGAAAGAAAGAAAGAAAAATTATTTTAACGTCCACGAGGCTAAAGAGAGCCTATGGGACAGATTGGTTCTTCATCTGGTTGATGTATTCAACCCTTTTTATGTGAAGCTTCACAATAAATGCTCCCAGCTTCTCGACAAACCCCTCACTAAATACATTGTCCCAGGAGCTAGTTGCCAGCATATCTGCATAACTTTCCCTGTTGTCTTTGAAGGCCTCACATTCTAAAATGAAATCTTTTTCTGTTTCCACTTTTCTGGAAGAACAAAAAATGCATACTCTTTCCTCCCACATTTCTTTTGGCCTTTTCCAGTGCCCTGTTTCACAACAGAGTTGATGAGAATTAGTCCTTAACTGAGAAATAATAATTTTGGTTGTCCAAGAGATATTGACCTCTATGTATGCTTTTGGTTGATGACTATGAGTGGGATTAAACACTACAATATAGTATTTTTGCTTTCTTCCTAGCTCCTTATCCCAAGTACGCTTGTGGAACTTATCCATAACAAAAGCTTTTATCTCTTTGATGTTTATTGGTCACGAGTTTAAGCAAATACCCCATTTACTAAACCATTTGTCATTTTGTTGCCTCCAAGGTTTTTTTTTTTTTTGCACAATCTGTCATTAGAGACAAACTTAGGCCATCTACCCTCTTCCATTTGCTCAATTTTTTTTAAGTACCTTATGACTCGCACCATATCAATTGCTTCAATGGGAGCAGCCCCTGTTTCACTTAACAATATAACATAAGGAACTACACTTTTAATCTTGAATTTGTTTGTAATCAAACACTTCTGGATTTTCTCAATTTGTCTCCACTGCATGTCGGATGTACTGCTCGCCCATAACTCACAACCATAGAGAATCAAAGGAATCACTAGAAGCCCAAAAAGAGTTTGAGTGGTTTTCCAGTCCCATAACTCTACCTCTCTGCCTCTCTACGCCTATTTTGAAAAGCATAAAATGCTTTCCAACCCCCTAAAGTTCTTTACTTTCTACAATCATCCCAGCTCATATTTTTGTTGAAGTCAATTCCGAGGTATTTGTAATCCGCAACTTCTTCTAGAACATTGCCTTCAAAGTAGAACTTATGTTGGTTATGTTTTCTTTTCTTAGAGAAAACTACTACTTTCGTTTTGCTAATATTGACTTGCATCCCCACACTTCTACAAAAATGCTCAAGGGACAGTAAGTGCTCTTGCAAACCAAGAGCCGATTTAGCAATCAAAATAAGGTAATATGCATAGAAAAGAAGCCTTATAACAAACTTTCCCAAATAGATACCATCACCCCCTTGTAAATTTAACCACTCCTCAAGCTTGTTGATATATAGATAAAAAAGAGTAGGAGACGGTGAGCAACCCCAATATCACTTCTAAAACTTTCAGACATGCATGCTGAAGTTATAATTTTGACTTTCACCTCTTCATACAGCCTATGCGCAACTACTCTCAAATGTTTAGGAACCCCAAGTTCCTCCATTTTGTGCCAAAACTTATCCCTAGGAACTGAGTCTAACACTTTTTTGAAATCAACAAAGCAACAAAATACTTCTTCCTTTTTCTGCCAAACTTTTTCAATGATGTGCCTTAAAGTTATACAATGATCAACTATGGAATGTTTAGGTCTAAAACTTGCATGCCCTTTAGCACGCTTATCTCTTTCTTCTGCCCACTTGATAATTTTATTTTCTAGCATGCTTCCAAATAGATTTGCAAACAAAGGGTTTATCATGATGATCCTATAATTGGAGGGGTTATTGACATCACCGCTCTTGAAAAGAGGTATTGGTAGACTAGTTGTCCAATCTGTGGGGAGCTCCTATTGTATGATGACGTTGAAATTTTTTGTAATGTGATGTGCAAGGATCTTTGAGCCACACCTTAGATCTTCTGCTTGGAGTTCAACTAAGTCTTTTGCTCTTCCAACACCCAACTTCTTGATACCCATATCTACCTATTGTACCGTGAAGAGTTCAGCATCAATGTTGACTAAGGGGGAGAGTCAACCTTGGGATCCTGCTCATAGAGTTGTCTTGCATAGTCAAACCATTTAGAAGTTGTAATACTATTTCTATTTTGTATCTTTTTCAGTTGGAGCTCCTTCCAAAATAATTAGGGATTATTTTTGCCAAGGAAGATTAGTTCTTCCCTCCTTGAAACCATGAAATCGGTCGTTTTCTTGCTTAATAACTGCTTGTAAGCTTTGAGCTTTATATTATCCTTGTTTGACTTTTTCCACATTCTGCTTTCCTTTTTGCATTCCTCGTCAAACCAAGCATTAACATGAAAGCAATTTGTTTTGGACTTCTTACTTTTTTCTATTTTGCACTTTGCAAGTGCGCATTGAATTAAATGTGTTAATTCATGACTAAGAAGGCCGTGAACTGTGATTTTCTCCTCCTCGAAGAACCTCTCTAGTGTCATTTTGAAGGTATTACAATTTTATGGAGTCAAAAGAATTCTACCTTGTAGGAGATTTTGTTGGACATGCTAAATTTTTGACTCTAATTGTTTCTTTACATTTCAAGAGAAACATAAATAAATTGGCTTGTGATATGATTTTAAGTCCCACAACTGATCTCCAATCAAAACTTCCTTCATTTTCTCACACAAACCATGCGAGCAAATTACACCAACTCTTCCATACTAGGATGACTCTTCGCCAAAAAATGTAATAAAATTAAATTGAAAAAAAAAAAATATTTATAAAATATTTTGATTGTGAAATATGAGATGGATTTTGGGCATGTGGTATTGATGAATCATGGTATTTTATGGTTAATACTATCCATGGGAAAGTGGGGTGAGTACGCATGGTTAAAAGTCTTGTTAATTACAAGAATTATTTTGATTTTGAAACAAGGGATGGTTTTTGGGCATGTGGTATTGATGAACCATCGTATTGGGCCATGGTATGGTTGGTTAGTAATATCCATGGTAAAGTGGTGGTGAATATCCATGCTTAAAAATCTTGTTATATTGTAAGTATTAAGTTTTTTTTTATGCTTATTAATGAAATTTAAATATGGTTACAAAATTATTATTTTTATTTATATCGTGAATGGATCTTAATTTATAACTACTATTTATATCTTATATATTTTCATGTGATAGAAGTGTAGATATATCTCAAAAGTTAACTATAATATTTTTTCTTTTAAATTTAATAAAAAATGTTATAAAATTAAATTCAAATAAAATATTTGTGGTATTGATGAACTATCATATTGGGCCATTGTATGGTTTTGTTAGTAATATCCATGGTTAAAAATATTGTTATATTGTAAGTATTAAGTTTTTTTGTGTGCTTATTAATGATTTTTTTTTGTTTTTTTTGTAAGCTTGGCAGTACTTTCACTATTTATATTAATTGGCCAAAATCAAGTTTTCCATTTGTTCCAGGTGGCCTCAACCTGCCCATTAAAAGTTGTCCAAAATTTGTCTAAGTTTTTCTCTATCAGCCTAACAACATTATCTATATTATCTATACTGCAATTCAACTTTAAAAAGTAAAATCTATTCGTCATGGAACATAAACAAAATGTATCTGGATCATTGTTTTACTCCTCGTCAAAGGATATCAAGGGGGCTGGGGCTTTGGCATTGGAACCCAACATCTCACTTCTCTTCATATCCTGCAGATTTTGTTCAATTCTTCCTAGTGCTAAGTTATTTTGATAAGTTTGGATCTGGACTGCCGCTATCTCCTTGAGTAGCTCTGCTCTGATGGGATCTTTCTCCTTGGTGTTCTCATGTGCCTTCGAGCCTTTGCTTGCTGCCTGTTCTTTGTTGAGAGTCATGGCCCGAGCCACCACATTATGCATGACCCAGTATTGCTGGATCATTTGTTTGAAAAGTGTGTGCCATCCGCGAGAGTTGCCCAGGTCATGAACCATGTCCTCCCATTCTTCCATGGGAATGCCTTGGTTTTTTATGTTGTCATTTAATTCTCTCTCCCAACCAGCTATTTAGGCTCTAGCCTTAGGTGAGTTCCCTGCCATGTATGCGTCAATGAGGGTCTTCATGTGCTCACATCCTGTCTTTCTCCCTCTCTTACTTTGCTCTCTGTTGGAGCTTCTCACCCCCTCTGCGTTCTTTTTACCTGTGCCTCTCTTGCCCTTCCTGGTCGCTTCTTTTCCATCTCTTCCCATATTGTCTTCGTTGATGTTACTGTTGGCTTCTTTCCTTTTGCTAGCCTCCACTTTGTATTGGACACAATTTATGGTGAAACCTATCACATAACCATAAAAAGTATCAGTATTATGTTGGTGTAACACCCAATCAATTTTCCAATTAACTGAACCATGTTCGGTATCCCGCTCAATACTAGATCGCCTGAGATTTCTTGAGGTTCCTTTCAGCTTTCTCCTTGTCGTCTCATGGTTTTTCTCTTTGCTAACCCTCTCTTCTTTTTTCCTCTGGTTAATCTCGCTCCATCGGCCGTCGCCTAGACAGTTCGATAGAGACATCCTCACAAGACCGCCACTAAGGTAGTTTGTATTGTTGTTCAGGACTTCGTGGGGAAGCTTGACCATAGAGAGCCTATCCGGGGGGCTAGACAGCAGGACCATGGCCTTGTCCTACGCTGCACCAAGTAATTTCCTTCCCTTCTCACTTTTCTCTATCTTCTTTATTCTAATTGACTCTCTGTTTTTCCTCTCAGTTTTGCCCGAGGAATTCCTAGTAGGATTCGAAAGGACCGCGATATCTTGTGTTTCATCTCTTGAGGTCTCCATGGTGGATTCCTCTCTATTCCAGATGCTTGCAACATCTCCTCTGAGCCTCAAGCGCCACCTGGCCGGAGCGAGATTCCTCAGACTAGCATCCTTACCAGGTTCTCTCTTCTCTCCTTGGCTTGCTCCTTTCTCTCTATGCGCCTTCTTCAATGCCAGGGTTTTAATTCTTTCTTCACTCCTTAAAATATCTATACTCTTCACCCAGCCAGGGTTCCAGGAGTTCCTGGAATCGGCTCTTACAGAGTCCCTACCTAACCTGGGGACCTTTCCTAGTCTTATATAATTTGGCATCCCTATTCTTCTAAGGTTTAAGGGTAGTGGAAAAACACACCGACTATCAAAGATGGCGCCGCTGCAATCCCTGGGCTGCGTCGTCGTTCCTCTACCACCTTTCTCCGCTTCTGCTATCGTTCTTGCCTTCTGCATGTAACTACCAACTGACTCTCTTCCCATATGTTTTATCCCCCTTCCCATTCTGTCCTTCCATGTATCTATCGCATTTCCTTCGCATTTACTCGCCACTTTTTTCCCTAAGCCGTCACCTCAGGATGATGACCCTCCGTCCCTTCTTGCTTCAGCTCTCATTAACTCACGCTTGCTTCCGGTTGCTCTTGCCGCGCGTCCTCCTTCATTGTCCTGCCACTTGCTGGCATCATTCTACCCACTATCCTGCTGCCCCCCCTGCCATCCTCGCTGTCTTCCTTTCCTAGCTCCATCGAGCTTCTCTCGGGGCTTGCTCCTTCCCTGCCCTTCCCACTGTCCTCTCCCTCCACTTCCCAAATTTATTCCTGTCCTTGCACTCGTGTGGACAGTGTCTGCTATTTCCCGGTCCCATCTTTGCTAGCCCACCTCCTCTGCGTTGCTACACCCCGATAGAGGGTTATTAATGAAATTTAAATATGGTTACAAAATTATTATTTTACTTTATATCGTGAAATGGATCTTAATTTATAGCTACTATTTATATCTTATATATTTTCATGTGATAGAGGTGTAGATATATCTCAAAAGTAACTATAATATTTTCTATTTTAAATTTAATAAAAAAATGTTATAAAAGTAAATTCAAATAAAATATTTAGAAAATATTTTAAGCATGAAATGAGAGATGGTTCTTGGGCATGTTGTATTGATGAGACATGGTATTGGCCCATGATATTGTAACAAATTCTCTTTACAAGTTAATAATATCTATGGCAAAGTGGATATAAATATCTGTGGTTAAACATATTGTTATATTATGTGCTTATTGATTAAATTTAATTATGGTTACATAATCATTATTATATTTTATAAGGTAAAATGGATCTTAACTTATTGCTACTTATATATTTTAATGTAATATGTATATTATGATTTTTTTTAATCTAAAAAATTATTCTTAATTTTATTAATAAAAGCAAAATTACAATGTAACAAATTTGAATTTTATTATTTTGATTATTGTTAACTTTTAATGGACACTACAACATCTCTCTTAGACTCTATATTAACCAATTTACCTATTATAAATTGGACATATGAATATAAATTCAAATATTACATCTACACATTACCCTCTACTGGGCTGTAGAGTGCCTCTCGTCTCTAAATTTAAATTATATTTTAATAAAAATAATAATTAGATTTTTAATTTAATGTAACAATAATATAATGAATAGATTTATAGAATATAAATCAATGTAATAAAAATGTGATAATTAGATTTAAATAAAGTTTGTTTTAATGTAATAATAAATTAGATTTTAAAGTAATGTAATAATAATTAATTAAAAATGATAATAATGTACTTCATTAATAATGATTGATGATAAAATTAATTAATGTAATTAAATTACTATAATTAATGCAATCAAACTAATGTAATTATTCTAGATTATTAATAATGAAGATAATGTAGAAAACTAAATTTTGTTAGTAATGTAGTTAATAATGGGGGACCGAGACTTGCTAAGTTCCCATCCATCATCCCAATTAAAGTTATTAGGGTTTTTTCTATCTCTAAAGTTTTCCAAGCATATGTCGTGTTTTGTTACTTTTACGTTTTCAACTAATGCAAGTTTCTTAGATCTATCATGACTAATATCAACACAATGCTCCTTAAGCCTAGCATAGATTGAGAGACCAGTTTCTCCCGTGTAAACATTTCCACGTCCACAAGACATTGAATAGACACCTTTGTTTCTTTTAAGATCACCTTGGTGTTTAGTGTTGGGTGTGTTATATTATTTCCATGCATCATGGAGTCCAAGCCCAATAATAGTTGGGTGGACCCAAGGATGGGGGTAGACCCAAAGATGGTGGGCGGACCTACCCATGGTTTTGCACATGGTTTTCGCGCATGGTTTTTGGGCATAGTGGTTTTTTCCCATGGTATTTGTAGATTCGGAGGGAACTGTGATTATGTTCTAATCTAGGGTTAGTGGATTGGGGTTTATGAATGCTTTGATATGTAATGAAAAAATATAATGAAAAATCAATCTAGTATTCCGGATTTTGGGATCTAGGGAAAAATCTTTGCGTGTTTGTTTTATGTTCTCACCATTGTATATTTTTTATGTTTTAAGAATTCTTTTGCAGGTAATTTATGTACAGGGCTAAAACCTTCATTTAGAATGGTCCAATATTTTTTTAAGGTGTTAGGAGGAGAAAAGGAAATCCTAATTTGATTTTTGTTGAGGATTTTGGCTCTCTTGTCACTAATTCCTTTGATATATGGAAGTTTGACAATTTTTAACAAGTCATTTTTATTTCTATTATGCCTATTATTTAGCAAGTTTTTGATAGTATTCATAATTAACTTTTCATTATACCCATGACTTTTGAATACCTGGGTGATATGTTCAAGTTCGTTATTTAAGTGATCATTATTGCAAATTCTCTTAGCCCTAATGTCAAGGGTGTTTATTATGCCTATTTTTTGTGAGGGGTGATGGTGAGAGTCCTCTTAAATATATTTATTAGTGTGGGTTTTCTTATGATAAACCTTATGAGCTAACTTACCGTCTTGCCTTTTGGAGAGAAGGATGTCAAGGAATGGTAATTCTCCATTTTCTTCCAATTCCATGATGAATTTAATATTGTTCATTTGGATTCACACGGTCCAAGAATTATTTAAGCTTTTCTCTGCCATGAGGCCAAATGAAACGAGTATCATCCATAAATATTTTCTAGTGTACATGCTTAAGAGAGAAAGAGTTGATGGTTTTTTCTTTAAAAGATTCCATGAAAATATTTGCAACAATAGGGGAAAACGGAGATCCCATAACAATGCCATGAGTTGTTCACAAATGCCCCCTCTATAGCTAAAATAAGTGGATTTCAAGCATATCTTCACAAGGTCAGTAGTTTCATCACCGGTTAGTTCCCCAATGACTTTTATAGCCTCTTCTATTGGAACCCTAGTATATAATTGTGTTACATCAACTCTTACAAGAAGGTCAATATATTTTAGAGTGGTAGATTTTAAATTAGCTATGAAGTGAGTAGAATATTTGATGAAGGTTTGGGTTTTTCCAACATGGCATTTAAGATTTTTTTCCTAGAAATTTAGCTAACCCATAAGAAGGAGGCCCAATCGTATTGACAAAGGCCTAAGAGGACAACCTTCTTTGTGAACTTTTGGTAGACCATATATGTGAGGTAAGATAGGATTCCTTGGAATATTAAGAGCAACATATTCTTTAGTCAATTGGTAAATCTTTGACAAAAAGGTCATGCTACAGAGCACATTCAACAATTCCAAAAGTTGAGTCTCAAAGTCAAGGATATTTCAGAGGATAACTTGTTAGACCTATTTATGGGTACTTTAAAGGAAAGCATCTAGAATGAGGTGCGTCTCTATGAACCTGAATCTCTAGAGCGTGTTTTTAGCCTAGCAAAGAAAGTTGAAAGTACAAATATGGCCACTAGAAAATTGATCACTACTAACTATAGAGAAAATCATTCTCACTTTCCTAAACTAGCAAGGTTGGCTCCTCAACAAATGGATGAAAAAGGAGAAAAGGGACTATGTTTCAACTTTGACAAACAAGTATAGAAAAGGGCATAAATTCAGTAAGAAGAAATTATTTTACATACGTTGTGAAGACGAAGAAAATCAAGAAGTGGAAACTTCACAAGACTAGAGCTATAAGAAACTACTCCAATAATCTCTTGTCATGCATTGGCCAACATCAGTACTCCACAAACCCTAAAGATAGAAAGATATATAAGAAGGAAAAGGGTAATAATATTTATTGATTCAGGTAGTACCCATAACTTAATCAATTACAAATTGGAAAAACTTCTTAACTGCTTTGTATATCTAGCTCTAGGATTTCAGGTGATGATTGCAGATGGAGGTACCATAAATTGTTCATGGAATTGAAATAAGATTAAGCTTAATTTGGGGGATTATTTATTGATTAGTCCCATGATTGCAATCCAAATGGGTGGTGTTGATGTTGTATTATGGGTCCAATGGTTACAATCAACGGGAATAATGACGCTTAATTTCCAAGATATTTTCATAATATTTTTCTCAGAAAGAAAGGAAATCGAGCTTAAAGGTATCAAAGGTATAATCTTTAATAACATGACAAAATTGATAATAAAAAAAAGGGACACCAAGGTGCAATTGCATAATTGTGTCCATTACATGTTCAAATATCTCGATCCTCTGCTCCAGTGGATCTTCAAAAAGTTATCAACAATCATGTTAAGGTATTTGGAGAAATACCTAAGGATCTTCCACCTGTCTAAGATCATGACCATGTTATTCATTTGCAACTTGAAAGTGTACCACCTAACATTAGGCCTTACAAATATCCACATGCACAAAAGAGTGAGATTGGGTGTACAGTTCAAGAAATGTTAGAGGTGGGCATCATTTAACCTAGCAAGAGTGCTTTCTCTTCACTAGTGGTGAAGGTTATAAAAAAGGATGGTTCATGGCATATGTGTCCATGCTACAGAAAGCTCAACAAAATGAAAATCAAAGATAAGTTTCCTATTATTGTCATTGATGAATTGTATGGAGCAATTTTCTTTGCTAAGTTGAATCTTCGTTCTGGATACCATCAAATACCTAGCGAGAGTGCTTTCTCTTCACTAGTGGTGAAGGTTATAAAAAAGGATGGTTCGTGGCATATGTGTCCATGCTACAAAAAGCTCAACAAAATGAAAATCAAAGATAAGTTTCCTATTATTGTCATTAATGAATTGTATGGAGCAATTTTCTTCACTAAGTTGAATCTTCATTCTGGATACCATCAAAATGAAAATCAAAGATAAGTTCCCTATTATTGTCATTAATGAATTGTATGGAGCAATTTTCTTCGCTAAGTTGAATCTTCGGTGTGGATACCATCAAATCAGAATGAGGCAAACAGACATTCCTAAAACAACCTTTAAAATGCATGAAGGTCATTATGAGTTTTTGGTTATGCAATTAGACTTACAAATGCACCTTCAATATTTCAAAGATTGATGAATTTTATTTTCAAACCCTTCCTTAAAAAAATTGTGCTAGTATTTTTGATGACATACTAACTAAATTAACTACTTACAATAAACATACAATATAATAAGATTATTAACCATGGATATTCACCCCCATTTTACCATGAATATTGTTAGTTTATAGATATTCTTGTTACAATACCATGGGTCACATACCACAACTTATCAATGCCACTTGTCCAAAAACCATGACTCGTTGGAAAATAATTTATTTATTTATTTATTTTTTATTTATTATTTATTATTTATTATATTTATTTTTTTTATTTATTATTTATTTATTATTTATTTTATTTTTTTTTTTTTTTATTTATTTTTTTTTTTTATTTTATTTTTTTTTTTTTTTAATTATTATTTATTTTTTTTTTTTAACATTTAAAAAATTAAATCTAAAGGCAAAATGCTATGAGGAGATAGTGTGGTGGTGTTACATTTTTGTGAACATTACAGTGGGCTCAGTAAAAAAATAAAAGGTCAAAGTAATTGTTGAGGCCCTCTCCCATATGTTAGAGATGTTGTAATGTCCTATAAACTTTTGACTTGGCAAGCAAAAAAAAAAAAATATAATGATGATTATCAATAAAACATTTTAACCTGGTCCAATTTCATAAACTAAAATAAATAAAAAAATAATAATTATAATTAATAATAAAACCAACTTAGATTCATCTTAACTCTGGATCTACCAAGAGCCTATAGGTCTCTCGCTATACAAATCTCTTTTAAAGTGAAAGGAGATTTGATCCCTCTCAACTCTTGATAGATTCATAGTTAAAATGGATCTACGCTGGTTATATCACAATTTTAAAATGTGTTAAAAGTTATAATTTTATTTGATTAATATATATGATTTGGTAATTAGAGAAATATTCACTTAAATTTAATATTGACCACATAAAATTGATTTACATAATTACCACTATAACTAATATAACCTCTATTTAAAAATTAGGTAAATAAAACAACTACTAAATTTTACATTAAAAAAATTCTTTAATAATACATTAACTAATTTGGTTGACTAGGTTTTCACTCTATAAACTAATAATAAAACAATGGATTATAAAATTTCATTTTATTATTTTAGAGTTTTTTATAAGATAATAATTTATTTCTACATTAATTTTATTTAAATTTTTAAATAATTTATTGGAAACGTAATTAAAATTATAAAATTTTATTTTTCAAAAAATTAAATCTATTTATATAATAAAATATAATTTAAATAACTAAAAAATGTTATTATTATTATTTTGGCTTTAACCTTTGACATTTGAACTTTAAGTTTTATAGATATTTTAATTATGGCCAATTTAAATTGACTAAATGGATTAGTTTTCTATAAAATATAAAATATAATCTTATATTAAAAAAAAATTTAAATTAAAAAAAAATATAAAATATAATTTAAATAAAAAATTAGTGAATTGATGGTGAAATTTTTTACTAAATTTTTGATTTGTGTTGTTTAAAGTGGTTTTTGGACTGCATATATCGATTCAACACCTTGAAAACCTAAAAATCTAGTGAAAGAATTGTGTTCAAATCTTGATTTATGTTGTTTAAAGTGGTTTTTAGACTACATATATCAATTCAACGCCTAGAAAACCCCCCGAAATCTAGTGAAATTTTTTCGCTCAAATCTTGATTTGTGTTGTTTAAAGTCATTTTTAGACTGCATATATGGATTCAACACACTGAAAAACCCTGGGGTACTTGATTGTGAAGAGTTCACTCGTCAAACTTGTGATTTCAATAAATCCCTATGGGATTCTAGACAAATTAGATCGAAAAATAAATTGGAAAACTTTTCAAAAAGTCTCACTTATATATAATCTTTAAAAAATTACCAATGTAAAAATAAAATAAAAAAATAAAATAGAAATAAAATGATATTTTAAGGATCATCAACCTCCTTGCTTTTCGCCTTTTGCAATTCAATCATTTACTTATTCAAATTGATAATGAGCTAGCCCAATCTTCTAACAGTGCCCTTGCTCAAAAGACAATGCGAAGGGACCGATGCTAACAGATTCCCATATCTTTACCTGAAGTCTCTGAAAGCATCACATTCCAAAATGAAATGTTTTTTCGATTACCCTAGAGGTGCAAAATGTACACACTCGTTATTCCCAAACTTCTTTAAGTCTTTTCCACGGTTAACATATTCCCGTATCTTTACCTGATGTCTCTAAAAGCATCACATTCCAAAATGAAATGTTTTTCCAATTGCCCTAGACGTGCAAAATGTACAAACTCGTTCTTCCCAAACTTCTTTAGGTCTTTTCCGCCGTCCTATTTCCTATTTCACATCTGAGTTGATGCGAGTTAGTTCTGATTTGAACAATAAGAACTTTTTCCCTCCATATAATCCTAGCTCCAATGTACTCTTTTTGTTGGAGATCAACATAGTACTTCTTCTTCCTACCCAACTCTTTTCCCCATATAAGTTTATGAAACCTCTCTACAATAAAATTCTTTATCTCCTTGCTTTGTGGGACAACTAGATATGTTATTTTTGCATCTAGGTAGACATGCTATTTTTTGCATCTATGTGTAGTTTTGTGTCATCCATGTTTTCTTTCTTTTCCTCATGCCTTCATTAGAGATTACATTACACCATCTACCTACTTTCATTTGCTCAATTTTTTCTAGATATCTTATGAGACGCATCATAGCAATTGCTTAGATGAGAGCTACTCATGTTTCAGTGGACATTATCTCATAAGCAACCGAACTTTTTATTTTAAACGTGCTCATAATCCAACGTTTTTGGAATTTATCAATTTGTTTCCATTTTAAGACAACATTATCTCATAAGAAACCAAACATTTCATTTTGAACTTGCTCATAATCAAGCGTTTTTGGAATTCATCAATTTGTTTCCATTTTATGACAAATGCTACCAAAAAATATATTGCCCAAAAAGCATTACAAAAAGAAAAACTTAAATAACCCTACAACTCCATATATCAAAACAAAGGCTACATAGTAGCTAGTACCTGCAACTTAGCTTAAGTATAGCTTAATTGAACTAAAAAATAATAAAGGCAAATTTCATCACAAAAATAAAACAACTAATAAAATACTACACTGTTGAATGCCATGGCCTTAAGAAATATGATTAATTGATACTCGGTTAAGATAATGGATATGTTTCAAATCTATAAACTCAGGAAGGCTAGAGATTTGCTTAGGGTAAGGTGTTGGTTTAATGCCTATGTTACTGTTGGGGAATGTTAAATTCCTAGGTGAATGAATCTTGTTGAATGTTGTGCAAATGATGAGTGATGAAAGGAAACAAACGGAAACATGAATTGTAACCTGAGATGCTGCTGGAGCGAGGGGCCGAGGATGATGAGATCGAGGGTTTAGCAGGGTCTTAGGCTGGTCATTGGGCCGGCTGGGCCATGGCCTAGGGCCCATCAGAGAACGGGATCGGGAGGCGACGGAGGCCCATCAGAGAACGGGATCGGGAGGCGACGGAGGCCCATCAGAGAACGGGATCGGGAGACGACGGTGGCTTTTTTGGACCCGGTGGACAGCGTCAGACTGAAAGGAAGGTGGAGGTCGGCGATCATCAAAAGGTCAACAGTTGGAAGTCACCAGGGTAATGCACAGTAAAAGGATTTACCAAAGTAAGAAGATGATCGATCTACTGGGCTGACAGTGAACTTTCATCGATCGACAAGTAACCTGTGATCTCCGTCGTAACCATGGTTAACTCCAATGAATCCATAGATCTAGACCTTGCACTGGAGGACATTCTTTCTGTTTGGGGGAAAGACCCTACTGCACAGAACATTGAGCGCTATTTTGGACCGTCTGAAACCATAGGATCTGCTCCCTTTTCGCCAGAAGCGTTAAAGACCAGCCTGCAGTTCTTTCATTCGTCAAAGAAGTTGGAAGGGAGTGCTCCTCGTCACCAGGATGCTAAGGATCTGCAGCTAACCAATAGACAGAGCGAAGCCGAGACTCATGCAGGCTTACAAGGTAGTAAAGACAAACCCTCCTCCATCGGCCCGGTTCTCTCTGGAGGGTTAGAAGATATCGTGATCCTTGGATCGAGTATAGGCCAAAGGACTGGGAAGGTTTTGGGAAGACCCGCAACTATTACCAGAGCTTCTATTGGCAAAGATCAAGGTAACCCTAACAAGGAAGGCGACTGGAAGGAGCACGGCTTCGAAGGTCCTCAGGATTCGCGAGAATTCAACATCGGTGTAGATCTGGGGGCGCAGGTAACAAATCAACCTATTTCTGGGTCTTTCATCCACTCTGTAGGGAACTCGGTTCCGGCCTCACCGGAGACAAGACCCTCTCTTTTGTTCTTCGGTCCGGACCAGCAAGGTATAACAGAGATAAATGAGGAATTAAGAGTAGAGGATACAGGAGCACGAAAGAAGGGAGAGAAAAGGAAAAAGCAGAGGTTGATTAATGCACAAGACATAGAAGGGAATTTGGTATTGGGAATGGACGTGCAGATAGAAGAGACCCTGGAGATGGCGGAATGTACATTGGTAGGCAGGGTAAGGGGGAAAAAATTATCCTCCACTTTCATCCACTCCTGGGGGGAACAGAACTGGCAATTTGACCTCATCATAGGTTTCTCGGTCTCGATCCTAGCTAAAGGTTGGTTTATGGTGCGTTTTGAGCACAAAGAGGCGGCAGACTAGGTTGTCAATAGGAACTGGGCCTTCGGGAACATCCCGGTTCTCTTCAAGAAGTGGAGTCCGCTGTTCAATGCAATTCATGAGAAGACTGATGTATTCCCTGTATGGGTAAGGGTTCTGGGGCTTCCATCATTCCTTTGGGTCGAGTCGGTCTTCAAAGCAATCGGGAATTGACTAGGTACCTTTCTGGAAGCAGACATGACCTTCCTGCAAACCCACAACAAGGCAATGGCACGGATCCTAGTCAGTTTAAATCCGAGTGGAGGGCTAGCAAAGAAAATAAACCTCCAGTATAAAGACTTTGTCTATGAACAGATTCTGGATTATGAACACTTGCCCTTCTGGTGTCACAGATGTCATGTCTACGGCCATCTGGCCAAGGAATGTCCATTGGGCAGAAGACGGAGAAGATTCCAGAGGACGAAGGCACATATGGAGACAAGACCCCATCCAAACCAGACTCTTCAGGGAAACAAGAATTTTGACTATCAGATGGAAGGAGAAATGGATCCAGACCCTCAGCAGGGGCGACAGTCACCGAAGGAAACATCCCTGGATCCTCCATCCAGAATGGAAGTAGAAGAAGTCGAGCTCGGGAATGCAAATCCTGTCCCAGAGCCCATCGAAGAAGATACACCAGTTCATAATCCCTATTTCGGCGAGGACTCCAAGGGTACGAGTCTAGATCCTTTAATCCCTCCTAATCTCATTTCAGATTCCAATGATAACTGTCTGGTTCCTGCTTCAATAAATTGTATGCCTGATATCATTGACAAAAATGTAAACATAGATGGGAATAATGTAGAAACATGTATTGAATTTATCTCGGCTACTATTCCCTCCCTAGATCTGAATTGTGAAGGGTGCTCTTCCGAGCCACCTCCTCTGGTTCCTCACCCCATCTGCCCCTATAACCTTAGATCTTTGGACAATAAATCCGATCCCCTAGATTCGGTGGGCGGCTTAGATCAGTCCCTTCCCTAGAGTCAGGCTAGGAAGAAAAGGGGTAGAAAATCCAATCTTTCCATGGCCCAAGTAAAAGCAAAGCATGATGTGGCCGATGGGAAGCAACTGTCGATTCCTGGGGCACTTAGAGCGGTGCAAGGCCCCGAAAAGGTTTTAAAATGATCCTTACATCATGGAATTGCAGGGGTTTAGCTAGTAAACCCAAAAGACTGGCTCTCAGGGAGATGGTATTGAACTCAAAAGCGGACATCCTTCTACTTCAAGAGACCTTGGGGAATGGAGTAGAAGTCGAATAGGCTCTATCCTCCCTCCTTCTAGATTGGAAATTCTCAGCTATGGTCTCATCTGGTCACTCTGGAGGGTTGGCTGTTGGTTACAGAGAAGGGCGAATCAAGATAAAGAATCAATGGGGCATGAAACTGGTGATGGGAATGGAAATTCAATCCCCAGACTTTGATTTCCCTATAACAATCCTTAACATCTACGGCCCATGTCAGGGAAGGATGCCCTTCTGGAATGATTTAATGGAAAACTCGACAGTGAAGAACAAACTCTTGGTGATTGGAGGAGATCTTAACTTTTCCTTAGGAAGAGCGGAGGCCTGGGGACCCTCGGCTAGGGAGGATTCCTTAACAGACTTCTTCCAAAATCTCCTCACTGCAAATAAATTGATTGATGTAAACCTCATTAAGCTAAAGCCAACTTGGAGGAATCGCCGAGTAGGAGAAGCAAGAGTAGCAAAAAGGCTAGATCGATTTCTCATAAATGAAGATCTATCCACTATGATTCCTATATTCCAGCAATGGGTCGAAGAGGGGGGGCCTTCAGATCACTCGCCAATTTACTTGGATCTCTCAAAGTCTCCACCCAAGCCACCAACGCCCTTCAAGTTTAATGCTTCATGGCTGCAAGAATCCTCCTCTAACATGCTTTTTAAGGAAACATGGATCCACTCTGACAGTCGATCTACTGAGGATAGAGGATTCCTGTTCACGGAGAATCTCAAAAGATTGAAGAAAGCAACAATTACATGGGCGAAGGACAGGAAGGCAAAACAAAATGAGGAATTTATCCGGACCAGTGAGGAACTCCAAAAGATAGAAAGTATAGAGGAGGATGGATATGCGTCTTAGGAATCAAAAGACAGGATCATACATCTCAAGAAACTAAAAAACCAAATCCTGTTGGCTAAAGAGGAGGAATGGAGGCTTAAGAGTAGAGCAATCTGGCTCAAAGCTGGGGACGAAAACTCAAAATTTTTTCATAATTATGCAAAAGGGAGGAAGAGTGCCAACACCATTTGGAGTCTAAAAAATGGTGAAGGAAGGGAAGCAAAGACTTTTGAAGCTCTGTCAGCACTCGGGCAGTGCCACTTCCAAAATCAATTCGCAGACCAAGGCGAGGTCACCATCGCAGAGGTTATCAGAAGAGCGCAATGTTTCCCTAGGTTCGTAGATGAGGAAGAAGCGAAGGAGGTGATGAGCCCTGTAACAAAGGAGGAAGTGGAAAGTGTCATCAAATCTATGGCAAAAGAAAAAAGCCCTGGGCCTGATGGCTGGGCCATTGAACTCTTTCTCCATTTTTTTGATCTGATTGGTGAAGAAATAACTGAAGTTGTTGAAGAGACTAGGAAAAAAGGAGAGGTCTACAGTCCCTTCGCTACTTTTATAGCCCTCATCCCAAAGAAGGAATCCCCTGAATCCTTTGAAGACTTCAGACCTATTTCTTTATGCAACAGTATATACAAAATAATTGCTAAAGTGATTGCTCTCATAATTAAACCAATTCTGTCAAGGCATATCTCTTTTGAGCAATTTGGGTTTCTGAACGGTCAGCAAATACATGAAGCCATAGGTGTGGCTCAGGAGGTTCTTCATAGTGTAAAACAACAGAATAAGAAGGGTGCTGTTTTAAAAATTGATTTATCTAAAGCTTTTGACAGAATAAATTGGATATATATATGGCTGCTCTTAATTCATCTAGGATTCAAAGTGGACTTTATCAGCTGGATAATGGGTTGCATCACAAACGTCAGCTACGCAATTCTCATCAACGGCACAACCACTCCATTTTTCAAAGGACAGAGGGGATTGAGGCAAGGCTGCCCTTTGTCCCCGCTGTTATTTCTATTAGTTGCAGAAGGTCTAAGACAGCTGATCCAAAAGGCCAAACGGGAAGGTAAGGTCAGAGGTATAGAAGTAGCATTTAACCTGAATATATCTCATCTTCTTTTTGTAGATGACATATTGGTTTTCATAAATGGTGCTTCTAATGAAATAGCATAATTAAGGAACATCTTTGATCTGTTTTTGAAAGCTACCGGAATGCAAATAAACTCCAGGAAATCCCAGTTAATTGTGGAAGGCCTAAGTAGACAAGAAAGAGCCCAAATTCTTTCTCTTTTTCCCTTTGAATTAAGCAACATGCAATCCCCCTTCAAGTATTTAGGCTTCTGGTTGAAACCCAACGCTTACAAGAAAGAGGACTGGAACTGGTTGATCACAAAATTAGAAGCCAGAATATCTCACTGGAGTTACAAATGGCTTTCCAGAGCAGGGAGATTGACACTAATCAAATCAGTGCTTCTGGCCATTCCAGTCTACTGGGTAGCACTAACTTGGGTCCGTAAAGGTACTCTGGAGAAAATCAGAAGAATTTGTAGCAGATTCCTCTGGGCTGGATCTAAAAAGAACTCTGTCCTTCTATGGGTTGCCTGGGAGAAAGTGGCAAGGCCTAAAGACTGGGGAGGATGGGGGATAAAAAGCCTCCCTCATTTCAGCCTTTCTCTGGCAGCCAAATCAGGTTGGAGACTTATTAAGATGGAAAACCTATGGATAAGAGTGATCAAAAGGAAATATATTGGCCCGGTGCCTTTAGAAGAATGGATTAGGAACCCAACAAAGACCGAAAAGAATGCCTCAGTGATATGGAAAGCAACGGTGGAGTCTTTTAGAGTGATTGAACAAGGACTGGCATGGAAAATTGGAAATGGGCGGAAGGTAAAGATAGGGAAGGACCCATGGGTCGGATGCAACGGGAATTATGCCCTATCCCCTGGGTTATCTCATCACTTAGAAAGCAGAGGCATTATTTTCTTATTTCAGGTGGAAAAAATTGGTCATTGAACCATATGGGGACAGGCCTGGAAAGATGGAGAAGATCTGGACTTAGAGCAAGGATGGAGGAGTGAATGGAACACTTACATACAGGAACTCGCTAGATCAAATGTCAGACTGAAAGACAGCTCGGACGAACTCATCTGGGCCCATGCAGATACTGGAGAATACTCCCCAAAAAGTGGTTATAAATTCCTTATGTCTAGGAAAGGATGGGATCCTCCCCGAATGGTGGTCGAGGCACCTATGGAAGCTCAAATGCCCTCCTAAGGCTAAACTATTTTTCTGGTGCATCTTAAAAAGAAAAATCCCAACCTGGGACATCTTGCAGTGAAGATATATGCATGGCCCAGGGAGATGTACCTTATGCAAATCAAAAGCTGAATCCATCAACCACCTGTTCCTAACCTGTCAAGAAACCAAAAAGATTTGGGGGGAGGCAGGAAATCTGTTAAACAAAAGGATCGACTGGGCTGGTGAAAATTTGACCGAGGCATGGTCAAATTGGTGGCAACAACACCCTGAAGGAAATATGCGGAATCTTCCCCTGATTATCAGTTGGGGGGTATGGATAGCCAGGAACAAAAGTATCTTTCAGGACAAGGAAATACCGTTGACAGTCATAGCAACCCTCAGTGTCTCTATCTTCTCCAACATCCCTAAACCAGAAGAGAAATATTCTCAAAGACAAATCAAGGACATTCAAATAAAAGAGGGCATTCCTTGGGCTTTCTTTGACGGGGCCTCACAGGACAACAAGGCAGGAGCTGGATTAGTCATCCATGAAAACTCAGAACAGCTTCTAAAAGCCTTGGTTGGATTAGGTTCTGGCTCAAATAAATTCGCGGAATTATCAGCGCTGAAACTTCTCTAATGCTGGCTCATTGAAAGGAACACTCTCACAATTTAGATATTTGGAGACTCATTAAATGTCATCAAATGGGTTAATGGTCATAGTGCATGCAAAAATCAAATTTTAAAAATTTTGCTGGATGAAATACAGGTTCTGAAACAATCTTTTAACAGTTTTTCCATATGTCACATTTACAGGGAACTCAACGACTCAGTCGACAAACTTTCTAAGGAAGGTTTACAACAAAATATGGGCAGCTGGAAAATAATAAAGGAAAATCATGGACAGATCAGCATATCAGAACAATCGCCTTATTCCCAGCTTTCTTGTTTATACTCTTTACATAGATTTCGTTTATATCTGTGAATGTAGAAGTAAATTGAAAACTCTGCTCTAAAACTTTTTTGTAAGGGTTGTTTTCCTCATTTGAGGAGACCCGCATGATCGGATGGCTTGCTGCCGTTTTGAAAAGGATTGTCACGGCCTATGGCTGAACAACCCAGAAGGAAAACTTTCTCTCCCAAAGAACAACTGATTTTTGTTGAAAGTAAGACAGTTTTTTGTTTTGTCAACAAAACAGTCTTACAGTTAAAACAGTGACGCTGATGCATATACAATGTAACTTTTTATCTCTAATAAAAAGTTCGCTTTTTCTTCGAAAAAAAAGAAATATGATTAATTAATATTATTTATATTAACATATTTATACTTTAATATATATTAAGTGTTTTATTTTTTATTAATATATATTAATTTTTTTTTATAATTAAATCTATTAAAATAAGTTTTTAATATAATAGTAAGTCATCTGAAATTCATTTTTTTTAAGACATACTTGCTAGAGTTTACGTTTAAACAATTATTTTTTTGTCCGAAGCCTAGTTCGGTTTATTGGTTTGATTTGAGTAAATGTTTTTACTTCTCTGTGTTTTACACTCTATAAACTCACAAGCTCAAAAATGCCTGTGGCATGTAAGGCTGTAATTTTTTACTGACTTAATAAAAATTAGATTTTTCTCTAAAAATCATTTTAAATTAAAAATATGAAAAAAAAACTATAATTAATAAAAAAAATAATAAAAAAATTCAAATAAAAGTTAAATAAAAATAATAAATAAAAACAAAAAATTAATAACTAATAAAACTAAACAACCCATAATAAAACTAAACAACCCATCACTTTACATATAAATCAATTTAAAGAATAATAAAAAATAAAAATAAAATTCCTTTTGGAAATTTTAATCAAACAAACTAATAATATTTGGTCAAACACAAACTAATATATAATTGAACTGCGACGAAAATAAAGCATTACCGGAAAAAAAAGAAAAGAAGAAAAAAGCTAATATATAATCAAACCAACCTATTTTACAGGTGCTGACAAAAAAATATGCAGTAGTCTATAACGCGACTTTTTGAAAGTTTTTCCGGCAGTTTTTTCCGGTCAAAATCCGGCAGCAATTCATTGGAATCCCAAGTTTGATAGCTAGTTTCTGCACAATCAATGGCTCCCAGAGGTTTTCCAGGGCGCTGAATCCAAATATGCAGTTAAAAAACCATTTTAACTGCTAAAAATCAAGATTTAACCTCATTTCTTCCGCCGGATTCCGTCACCGGAATCTCCAAAAAGTCGCATTATAGACAACTCCAAAAAATATTGCCGAAAATAAAGCATTACCGGGAAAAAAATAAACAGAAAACGTAAATAACGATGAAACAATACGACTCCATATATCAAACGATCATATTTTACACTGACCTGCCATGTGGCTTTACGGATTTATTCCATTAAAAGACAAAAGAGTACGACAGACATAGGCACAAGCGCTTTAAATTTACATTGCAAACATATAGGCATAAGCTATATAAATTTACATTACAGGAGAGTAGAAGAAGATTTCTGGAGTGCACATACAGTGAGAATAGACCGAACAATCCGTTCATTGCATTCTATGAGGCAAATTTATTCATCATAGTTTGGAAGCAGAGCAAAAGCATTTCGAAGCAAGAATGGGAAATTGGACCTCAATATTGGGTGATTGGGTCACAAAGGCAGAGCCACCTCCGCCTGTGGTTTTGGTACCGCCACTGTTTGATTTTCCACCTCTAGCAGCACGTTCCAGGTAAAATATCATGGCCTTCCTGTGAAAACCCATATAAATGTGATAAATTATCATGCCCAACATGGGTATTTCATGGATGTTTGTTACAAGCTGAACTGGGGCAGAGTCCCAATATTTCAGAGCATGAACTGCAGTCATTGCTTATCTTAAAAAACATGCATTGATATCATATATCATTGAATCCACATGAATGTAGAGATTTTTAGTATTTACTTAACTTTGTGCTTCTTATGCCTCTTCCCCATGTTTTTATCCTTGAAATGCATTTTTCGTATGTTCATGTTCGTATGAATGGGTCTGGTCTAAATAGTTGTGCATTGCACTCATTAGTTGCCTATGCACATATTTCATTGCTCAGGTATGCTTGTTACAAGGTGAACTGGGACTGCTAATATTTCAGAGCATGAACTGCATTTTTGGTGTATCTATTTAAAAATACATTTATATTTTATATATCATCGAATCCACATGAATCTACAGATTGGTTCTTAACTCTGCGCTTCATATGCCTTTTCCCAATGATTTTAAGCTTGAAATTCATTTCGGCATTTCAGTTCATGTTCTTATGAATGGTTCTGGTCCAAGTGGTTGCGAATTGCACTGATTATTTGCTTAGTTATTTATTTCGTTTTATATGCAATTAATTAGGTATAATTGGGTAAACGCGCTCTTTGGGGTCTACTGTCTTGTAAAGTTAAGATTTCTTTGGCGCCTTTTATTCTGAAGATTTTGGAAAAGAACAAATTAGATCTAAGATGGTTTACTGATTCTGCAACAAAGATCCTACTGGATCTAAGCAGATAAAGTCTCCGGGTTGTATTGAAAAAGATACACTGATAAATATACACAGATATGTATATTGATTGATTGATAGATGTAGTGATTGATTGAGATCCTGAAAGGGTCAACGTGAAGAGGAATGACCATTCAACTTATGAGTGAAACTGAAGGTGATGTAGCGTGTGCAAGAATAAGCTAAACTCTGTTTAGACGAAGAGTTGGATCTGTTTTTCATTGTCTCTTTAAAGTTGTTCCAGTGTTTGATGTGAAGAATTGTTGTGACCTAATCGAAGTGGTTGGCATCTGCCCCCAGCTATTCATAATTCCAAAATCGCTTGGTGCTGTCTTTCTCGCATACAGTTCAGGATACTGTACCACAGGTGCGAATTGCCAAGATAAGATGAATTGATGTCCAATGAATGACTAACAAGGTAGGTCAATGGGGCTGAAAAAAGTTACAGTCAGCAAAGCATTTGCAGGAGTGCCGAAGGCTACTCTGAAAGCATAAAATAAGCTAAAATAACTGAAACAAGAGTTATGCATGAAATAGAATGATCAAGTAATGTTGGAAGAAAGAAAAGAAGAGCTTGACCTCAATAACCTTTTGGGAATAGAGGTCCCTGTAGTTCTGTTATCATAGTTGTCTATTGTACATTAAACTTCAATGGCATCTCAACTAAATTCACATGACTCAAACTTGACAACGATTCGACAAACCCAAGTCGTAGAGTCAACTTGACAACATGTCAAAACTTGAAAAGTCGTAGGAGTTTTTTTTATTTGTTACTGATACTCTAGGAGTTTATGACTTTTTAAACAATCAAAACTTTGCCAAATTGGCATCATCCAGGAAAACTCTGCCACAAGTTGGCCCACAACTTGACAGATCTCAGTATAATTCAACAAAACTCGTAATAACGTGATGCTTACCTTGGAAAATCTCAACAAAACTTGGCAATAACTCGATGCTTGATTTTTGGTCATTGAAGTCTTCGATTATTGACCCTCGGTTATTGCAGCCAACTTTTGGTGTGTAGTCATGCACGTGGTCCCATGCTTTATGGGTTTGAGGGTAGTTAATCTAAATCCCATTCCTATATATTCAAAGCTTTGCTCATTTGTAGATGAGCATCTGAGATATGAATAACGCAATATTTGTTAGAGGATTTTCTTCTATCAAGGTTTCCTCCCCTATAATGTTTGTTGACAGATCAAATTACTTTCACCCATTTGAATGGGACCTGAGGAACTGCTGATTTCTGAAGTTTGTTTTGGGAGGAGGATATGAATTTGAGTTTGACTAAAACACACTTTAGGTCTGTTTTTTTGCATATTTGGTCTTTTCTTTCCAGAGAAAAAATTGTAACTCTGTATTTCAAGTGGAAAATGCAATTACATATTGAGAGCGCTACTGAGCATATATATGGTATAAAAATCTGATTTAACAATCCAAAGAAAGAGTCCATCTACTCATTATTAGAGCATTTTGATTCTTTTATGTGACAAAAATAATTTATGCCTATTTTAAGGCCCTAGAGGATTTACGAAAAAACTAAAAAGGTGTCCATCATAAGCATTATAGAGTCTCTATATCTGCACTCGAACTGGCTTTTTCTGTTTCTGTGCCAACGCTTGACTTAAGGTCTAAAAATGGCCAGACTGGTCTCAATTGGTTGTGGTCTGGTTCTGATAACACTGGCAGTGACAGAGAGACTCTATAATGCTTATGATGGACATCTTTTTAGTTATTTTTGGTAAAGCCTGTTTGGCCGGTGGTACAGAACCAGAAAAGGCTGGTTTGATGCCAAACTGGGCGGTTTCTATACAGAACTGGTTGGTTTGGTACAGAAACGGCCTTTTTCTCTGAATCGACCAGTTTGGTACAGAACCTATTGGTTTGATACAGAATTGGCCTTTTTCTCTGAATTGACCAGTTTGGTACGGAACCAGTTCCCTACAATGTGAGACTAAGGACTCTTGGATCAAAAAAAAAAAAAATTATGAGCCGGACAGCCTAATATTCAATGCTTGCTATGTAATTTGTGGTAATGTTAAGTAAAAAAATGTCATTCTTTTACTTAAATTTTTTAACATTACCATTAATTGTTTCAGGATGTTTGAGAGTGATCCGAGGATCATTGGATTTCATATGGAGAAAGTAGAATTTTAGACCCCACTCAAAATTAGTAGACTTAGAAATTTTCAGGATTTTAGGACGGGGGGATTGCACTGTTTCCATTGGATTCTGTCATGTATGAGGGTTTGGAACTAGTGTTTAATCAAGAACATCAAGCCCTTTATGTATCTTGATGTTGGTGGCATTGATTATTGAACTCCTTTGTCATGAACCTAGTAAAAATGTACTCATCACTCAAACAAAATCTCAATCTGACATGTTAAGCTTTTTCTATCTTATATTAATGCTTAGAGAGTGATATTGATGATGAGGATCCCAATATAGGCATTGATTTTGATGATATGTAGGCATTTGTTGTAACATGATTTTTTTTGGACTCCAGAGGCCATCTAGAGCCTTTTTGCTGATGTATTTTTTGGTTCAAAGATAGATTTCACTTGGTGCTATTTTGGGTATATGCACCCCCGCTATATATATGAGATATTTTGCATATTTGTCTATAATGGTTTGGATTCGTATGGATGCACATGAATATATATGTTTTTTGACATGAATATTCCACAAATAACTTTGAAGAGGAATTTTGGGATTCCGCTTGGATAGAACTCTTCCTTAGTGTTTCCCCTTGAGGATCACAATTTTTGGTGGAATTCTCAAAGTTAATTCTCCGCAAATCTTTTTGCCTTAGTTGTGCCCTAGAAGGGATCCTAGCTTGTTTTCTTTGGATAGGTGGCCTCTTTGAGGGTGGTATGAGCCTAGTATTCGATAGAATAAAACATTAGAAACCTTTTCCTCTCTCTTCCCACATTTATCCCTAAAACCCTAGGTCTAGCGTAGGTCTCTCAAGAAAAGCAAGGTGCCTATTTGAGGTGTCAAATCATCTTACAAAACTTCTTGAGAGGTCCTATCTCACCTTTGGAGCCTTGATCTTAGTCAAGCCTATTGTCACCGCAAATCTCGAACCCTAACTCTTGATATCCATCACAGGTCTTTCTTGGAGAGCCTTTGCTTCATTGAACCATTGAATCATTATCGTGCCTCTCTTTGAATGGGCCTTTGGAATCACTTCATAATTTGTCATTGGCATTATCATTACAAGTGATTTCCTTCACTGTCATTGTCATTGACAACTGCAAGGTCAACATGTTAACCACAAGTGAGTGTCTAAACTTCACAAGTTGGGTGAGAAAGGTGGTCCTATCTTCTTGCAACCAAGCTTATACTTGGAGGTAAATTAATTAATGCACAACTAATCCTAGGATGAAGTGCAAGTTATGAGTGATTGCCTTAGATGAGATTATCAAATGACCTCTTAAATACTTTAAGTTAAATTTCTTAGGATTAGATGCTTATGATGTCCAAAACAAAGTACTTAGAGACCAATATTAGGAACAATCATGATTTAAGACAATGTGTTAATGAAACAAGATCACTAGAGTGCCCAAATAAATCACTTGATTAGCAATCTTAAAATGACAAGTACTCTAAATATATAACCAATGAGAAGCAAGGAGCACCAAATCAATGAATCCTTTACACTTGATATGAAACAAAATTAGTAATAGGATTATCAAATTGAGATCACAGTATCACTCAAAGAAGATGATATCACAAGATTATTATAAGATCACAATATTGTTAAACAAGATAATGCTCTTATCCAATTAGCAACCAATTCCTTATGTTACTTATCAATTAGAAGCAATAGGTTACAAAAGAATATTCCAATGTGTTTTTACGTACAAGAGCAAGATTCAACCAAGTGATATCAATATCCTTCACTTTCACAATGAACCAATACAATGCCAATGTCAAGTTAATTAGAGCAGAATCTTCTTTGAGATGAGATTAATAACAGTGACTTGTAGAAGTGAAATGCACTATGCAGATGCCAAAAATGCAAGAGCGTGAAATGATGCAAGATGAACAGTGATATTTTGTGTTTATCAATCAGCCCAACACAAGCCACCAAAAACTATAAGAACAGTCCACTTACCATTTGCAAATGAGGACAAAATGAAAGACAGAAACACCTTTATGACTTTTAAGCGCTTTTTAAGGTATTTCCTTACTGCTGTAGCATGTATATCAGACTCAGAAAATTATATATCAGACCTCCAAAACACTATAGCAATTAATAACACAAGAGCACAAATATTGATTTATCGATTGAGGTCAATTGTGCAATGATTATAGGCTTATGTGAGGGTGATTTAGGGCTTCTTTAGGATGTTTAGATCAGATTTATGTTACGGTAAGTATGATGCTTCAAATCTGATTGTAAGAACAATGAGGAGGAAGAGGGTAGAAGAGCCAAACTCTTAGGCCTAGAGGCCTAGTTTGATGATTAATTGACTTTCCAATGGACTAGAACTTCTTCAAACACCTGCAACACAATTTGTTAGCTTGAAATAGGATAGATCAGCCCCCTTATGACTATGGTTAGGGCTTTAATGGATTGTTGACCTACTTTAGGCCTTGAAACTCTTGCCAAAGAGGCTAGTAAGTCTGTAAAACAAATAGTTAGCAAGGAAACCCAAGACTTATGGCTCAAAATGATAGAAATCAATTACAAACAATTGCCAAACTTACCCCATGCTGCAACCACAAAGGTTAGTGTCAAATTTAAGTGCCAAACTCAGAAAATAGCTCAAAAATGACTGAAATGAAGGGATGAAGGCCCAGAAAGGCCAGCAGCTAGGGGTAAACTCCCTCTAGGGGTTGCGGCTAGGAGGGATAGCCTAACTAAGGGCCGCGGCTGCCCTAAATGAGGCCGTCTAGGCCTGCAACAAGTCAAGGGAAGGCCGTTAAGGCCTGTGGCTAAGCCCCAGAGGGGTGCCACTTGGGGGAAAAGCCCACAAAGGGCTGTAGATGGGCAAGAGGAGGCCCGTAGGGCCTGCAGCCAGCCTCGAAGAGGCCTGCGGTTAGGTAAAGAGCCCTCAAAAGGGCTGCCGCTAGGGAAAATCCCCCCAACTAGGGCTGTGGCTAGCCTCCAATGCACTTAGAGCTCTGCAATCAAGAGGAACATGCCCCAAAAATGATGAATCCCTCCTTCAAGGGCTGGATGACTTCCTCTTCTGGCTGATCTTTGACTTTCTGAAATGATGGGAGGCTAGATCTTACCCTCAAGGGCCTAGATTAGCCTTTATTTCTTCAAGGGCTTGATTTCTCACCTGCAAATTGAAAAAGTGGAGAGCCCAAATACCCAATATATACAAAAATTTCAAATTTAAAATCCCAAACCCCAAATGCTATACAAAATTTAAAAATGGGTTAGATTTAAAATACAAGGGTTTGAAAAAAGATTATTTAAATATTTACAATATTTACAAAATAAAATTTTCCCTTATTAGCATGTAAATTTCGTTATAGCACAAGAGGAAGAGATTAAATTTTTGAGAGATTTTAAAATGAATGATGTATGTAAATGAATCACCGGCCAAAACCCTCTTGCAAAGTACCTTGCAAAATGAAAGCTCATAATCCAAACGCAGTTGATTCTCCTCCACAGTTTGTGAACTTGAAGACCAAGGGCTAGCGTACCTGTAGACCCTATTCAAACTTAAAAGATGAATTGTTAGATCATGAGAGATGTAGATCTAAACCCAACACTAAGGCATGATATTTGTGCCAATAGATGTTCCGTCTTACAATAAATGAAATAAAATTTATATAGCGCATATAATATAGAGCATGAAAAATAACTTGCACATACGATAAATTAACAGATAAAAGAACACCATGAATTGAAACCCCAAAGTCTTTCTATTATGAGAAATACAATTCCAGGAAAGCAAGGCTCAGTACATGTGTTACAGATTACATCATCCAAAGATGAGATGAGGAGCTTGTTAGCTTCCTTATATAAAAAATGAGAGAAGAAAACCCCTCCAAGTGGAAATACTGGCTAGTTGGCTCGATCCTCGTCAAAATAACCTCATTCGTTGATCTTCCTTTGAAAATAAATTGATCTCCACCATTGATTTTTTATTTTTGAGGAAAAATTCGAATTTCTCTTAAAGCCCCTTTTTTATTAATCCAAAAAATAATATTTTGGACTAATAGCCTCAAAAAATTCACTTTGACTTAATCACCAAGGTCCAAGAGGTCAAATTTTCTTAAAAAATCCATTTTTCCCTTGATGGAGGACCTCCAAAAATTAATTCTTTTTGACCCACGATTTTTTGATTATTTTCCATTTGGAGAGAATTTAATTTCTCTCAAATTATTTTTTCACTGAAAATTAATTAATTTTCTTGCTTAGGATTTTTATTTAATTTTGCCAAAAAATTAGTTAATTGACTCTAGAGGAGGTTAATTATTTTTTTCTTCAAATGCTTTAGCCGTGGTGTCTAACTATGGGTAACCATGCACTAAAATATTTTTTACATCAGGATATTACAAATTAATTCAAGCCTTAGAAGGGGAAATACACATTTAGATATAGACATTCAAGACACTACCCAATTCTGTGACACAATATGATCTAGAATGAAAATTACATAGACTCTATAACACTAGGACTCACCTAAGAACTTGTTAACGAATTCCACCCTAGCTTTGGGGTATATCTGGGAGAAAAACTTTGTCGATTATCTGTGTTTAGAAACACACATAATTCAGGGAGGTTAAAAAACTCCCTAGGATGAAATCCTTTGACAAAAATCATAGGCTTATCTAGTTATTATTACATGGCTTTATAGTCATACTAGAATCATTTACAATAATTTTGCAGAACTTGGGTTTACAATGACATAATTAATGTTGAATGATGGCTTTGATCTTCAAAAAATTTTATCCGCTGCTTTGTACTTTGCTTCATGGATTGTTGACAAAGTGTGGTCAACAGAGTCCTCTAAGTGCCATGATGAGAGAGAGGGCTGCAATAAAAATAAATTAGGGGATGACCCCTAATATTCCATGCAAGTCATCATATGGTTCCCCAAGTGGCTTTGGGGAACATCTACTGGTCTCATGGGTCTCCAAGTGAAAGAGAAGTTGTACAATGCTTTAAATGGGGCCTCTGATGATGGTGCTTGCCCTCCCGTGTCTCAAGGACGAGACAAACCTCCTCTGGACCTTGGATCAACTTCCCTGTTCATGCTAAGCTGGTTGGGTCATGTTGGTCCAAGTGCATCATCTCGCAAATAATGTGGGGCAATGAACAAACCGCTGAAGGTTCTAAAGATACCCATGGCATGAAATGATGCTAATACACATGATGGAGTCCTATGGTTCTCAACGCATCCCCTACAAATGTCAATATGATCCTTTGGAGGGCTTGGGCCTCAGTTAAGTTGCCCAACCCATGATGAAACCACCTGCCAATTACATATAAGATCCAGTGCGCTTCCTCACCTTTAGGTACAATAATTCATTAGTGCATCTAAGTGAACCAAGATTGTTAGTCCAGGGCACAAATGAGACTTCATAGTGGGTTTCGCTTCCAAATTTGGGGTTTTGAGCATGTAATAGTGTTACCTCCCTAGGTAGGAGTGGCTAATAAACAACCCTATTAGGTGTTCCCAACACCTAAGGGGAATGACATGTCCAAGGTACTTCCTTCAAGTGATAGGGGTCATGCGAATAATGATGAGGTGGATAGGGACACAAGGGGTCTCAAGGCCAACTGCCATGGGTTCAAGGGTGGTAATGATGAGGGATGTCCACATACTTGGGTGTATAAATGTAGGAGGGAGTAATCGTGGTATATGAGTTACCCCAACCTTGGTTTTTCCACCCTTCTTCATTTGCCTTTTGCTTTTTATTTATTTTCTTTTATTATATTGCTTGGGGCTCCAGGGGATGAGAGCATGTTGTGTATGATATAAGTAATGATTACTCCCTTTAAGGTGTGGCAGTTCATCGCCCACCAGGGGTTGGGACATGCATGGGTTCCTTAACGATGCAAGGATCACTCATGGGGCCCCAAGAACCAATGTGATGGCCATAATGAAGGGGTAGAGCTCATGTTTGACTTTTGCCCACATGCTAATATAATGTTTCAACCATCTTTTGCATTTTATAATATTCTTTTCTTTTGTTTCTTGCTTGTGGCCGTTATATGCTTTTAGCCTCTTTGTTTTTAGTTGCATCAACCTTTAGGGCAACATTTTCAAGCCCAATCCGAACATGTTAACAAGGGGAGGGGGTGTACTAGAGCCTTGTGGACCCAGAGAGGGAAGGTGATGAAATTAGGGCTTGTAATGTGCGAAGGGAGGTGAAAAATGTGAAATGGAAAACAGGATTACGCTACCAAAATCAGGGTTTCCCAAGTAGTGCCCTTCCTAAAACTATAAGCCAATAGGGGAGATCCCACAGGAATAGGATTGAGGATTAACCCCCCATTTAAGGTGAGGGAGCAAAACTATAGTCAAAATCCTTCCTCCTTCCAAGTCACCCAATAATCCATACCTAAAGTGCCCAAGGAAAAATAGGCATAAGCATTCGATTGCGCAATGAAAAACATACCTTTAGGATTTGGATTGACCACCTTCAAGCATATGCTCTCGACAAATGGGCGAGGGGACATGTGATTGGCTCAGGGAGTGGAAATCAATTGGCACAATATATCGACTACATTGGTGGCTGTGAGGGGTTACTAGTTGAAGACAAATATAGGTACTCCCCCCTCCCTTTATCCACATGCCTGCATCAGGCTTGGAACGTTGCTATGGAGGTTGATGCAACTAAAAATAAAAGAGAATAAAAGCATATCATGGCCACATACAAAAGGAAATAATACCACAAAATGCAAAATATGGTAGTGACACTATATTAGCATGTGGGCAAAAGCCAGCTGCCAAACATGAGCTCTACCCCTTATAATTATGGCCATCACCCTAGTTCCTAGGCCCCCCTTGAGTGCCCCTCGCATCATTAAGGAACCCGTGCATGTGCCAACCCCTGATATGCGATGAATTGCCCCACCTTAAGGGGATAATCACTGCTTATATGATACACAACACGTTCTCATCCCTTGGAGCCCTAAGCAGTATAATAAAAATAAAATCAAGAAAAGGAAAAAGGAAAATGAAGAAGGGTGGAAAAAGAAAGGTCGAGGTAACTCATGTACAGTGATTGCTCCCTCCTACATGTATACACCCAAATGTGTGGACATCCCTCATCATTGCCACCCTTGAACCCATGGTACTTAGCCTTGAGACCCTTGTGTCCCAATCCACCTCATCATCATCCACATGACCATTGTCACTTGAAGGATGTGCCTTGGACATATCTTTCCCTTTAGGGGCTGGGAACACCTAATAGGGTTGTTTATTAGCCACTCCTACCTAGGGAGGTAACACTATTACATGCACAAAGCCCCAAATTTGGAAGGGAAGCCCATTATGAAGTCTCATTTGTGCCCTTGATTAAGAAACTTGGTTCACTTAGATGCACTAATGAATTATTGTACCTAATGGTGAGGAGACACAATGGATCTTATGTGTAATTGGCAAGTGGTTTCATCATGGGTTGGGAAACTTAATTGGGGCTCATTAACACTTGTAGGGGATGCATTGAGAACCATGGGACTCCGTCGTGTTATAGAGAATTATCTCATATCATGGGCACCCTCATCACCTTGAATAGCTTGTTCATTGCCCCACATTATTTGTGAGATGATGCACTTGGACCAACATTGCCTCTCCTTGGCTTAGTAGTGTACACATGGTTTGGTAGCGCATTCGAGGCCCAAAGGGGGTTTGTCTTATCGTTGAGACATGGGACGACAAGCACGATTGCCAATTCTCTCATTTGGAGCAGTCTCTAGGCTTATCTTTCACTAGGGGACCCATGAGACTAGTATTTGTGCCCCAGAGCCACTTTAGAGCACCATTTGATGACTTACATGGACATTAATGGGCCATCACCTTATACATCATTTATGGAGCCCTCTCCCTCATCTTGGCACTCCGAGGACTCAACTCGACCTTCCAACGACCTCATCTCATCATGATGTCATCATTGTCAGTGTACTTTTAGATGATTTATTCATAGTTATGAAGCTACTTGGTGGGATTGTCACGAAGGCCTTGTTATTTTGCACACTAAAATAATGTTAGGGGCTTAGGATAGGAGTTCGACCTCTTAAAGATCTCATATATATAGAACTAACTCTCTTTGTAAGAGAGCATTATCATCACTTGGACTTCTCTTTTAAAAAGAATTTTGCACTTCTTTTCTTGGACGAAATGGAGGCTCCTTGATGTGTTTCGATATCTTTGGAAGCTAGATTTTCGATCTTTCTTAGTGCTACTTTGATCTATGGTTGGATATATCTCTTGTCATCTTGTAAGTGCTATTTTATTGAAGATTTTTCTTGGAATAATGTCTAATGTGTGGAATTATTGCAACTAGCTAAATCTATTGTGCCCTAATTTGTTGAATATAATTGTAAAAGATTGTTTGGTTGTAAATTGCACATGTTACTCATTGTATGACAATTAGATGAATGTTCCTAGTGGATTGAAGTTTGTTTTCAACCATGAAAGTCCATAGATTTTGGGTGTGTAAACGCTAAAGCTTGGTTGCTAGGGCACCCATCTTTAGCCTCCTTGAGGACGGCTTTGGCAAATCTTAAATCATCATAGTCTCTATAGCCAAGGGAAGTAGGCACTGGTCCATGAACATTGGTGATCATCCCCTCCTTTCTCTTTTTTCTCTCTCCTTCAAATTTTTGGCCCCTCTCCTTTAGACGACTAGCTAGGGAATCTTGTGAATTTCATTAGAGAAGGAATTTTGGAATCTGTTTGGGTAGGACTCTTCCTTGTGTTTTCTGTAGAGGATCTGAAAATTTGGTTGCGCTCGCACGGTGGATTCTGTATAAACTTCGATGCCCTGGGTGTACCCTGGAAGGGAAACCTAGCTTGAATCTCTTGGATAGGTGGCTTTTTAAAGGGTCTTATGAACTTAGTATTTAGTGAAATAAACCCTAAGAGACCCTTTCCTCTGTCTTGCCTTGACCTAGTGAATACTTTGGAGGAAGTTCTTCTCATGTATATCCTAAAAACCCTAGGTCTAGCGTAAGCCCTAAATTAGGTCTCTCAAAGAGAGCGAAAGCCCATTTAAGGTATCCAATCACCTTACAAAGCTTCTTGAGAAGTCCTATCTCATCTTGAAATTCTTAACCTTAGGCATACTTATCCTCATTGACTATCTCAAGCCCTAAGTCTAGATTTTCTTCCCAGGTCTTTCTTGGAGAACGTTTAGCTTCTTTTAAGCATCAAGCCCTAATTGAGTCTCTCCTTGAATGGGCCTTGGGAATCACTTTGCACCTTGTCATTGACATTATCATTACAAGTGTTTTCCTCATACAGGGAATCCTCCCATTGGTGAAAGTCCGTAAAGAGCAGGGGACATCGATTGAGGTGACAGTGGGTCTTTGCCCCATTGTTGTCATTTGGTCTAGTAGTTGTCTTATCCCTAGGTTCCCTTCCTAGGGCCTTGCTAGATTATGTTGCAACATTTTTGGCGCCGTTGCCGGGGGTGGCGGGGTGCAGGTCTACTTCCTTGGTTAAGTATTTGAAAGGGTGATTCTTTTAACAACAATATAGATCCTCTTTTGACGACTCCTAAATTGCTTGGTTACGAATATCATGAAGAAAACATAGTTCCTGTAACCAGGGCTGCTGCTAAGAGGGCTATTCAACGAGAGCATTCTCCCCTTGTTGAGAGGTACCTTTTTCCTGAGAACACGAATACCAACACTAACCAAAATCAAAATCAATTCCAAATCCCTAAGCCTAAGAGATGGAATGTGGTAGCTTTCAAACCTCTTGATTTTAGTGGAATTCTTGATGCTCCTCACACATTCCCTGAGAAGCAACATGAATGGCTAGCAAAGTTTAGAGGGGGCGTTGATCAAAATACTGAAACACATGTAGAAAACTTCTTTTGGGAAGTGGGCCCTCAAGGGATTGAATATGAAGATGTAGTGATGTTGTTATTTGCTTTGACCTTCGAAGGGAATGTTAGGGATTGGTACCTTAGTCTTCCTCCAACTAGTATTGGTGATTTTTATCAATTTGAGGATATTTTCAAGAAAAGGTGGGCCACAGATGTTGATGGGACTTATGTGATTGAAAAATTCTACCACTTGAAAAAGAAAAGAGATGAAGATGTTAGAGATTTTATCCAAGTGTTTGATAGAATTGTTAAGGATATCCCTGATTGCCTCAAAGCTATTGATGCCCAAATCCTAGACAAATTCATTAAGGCAGTCCTACATATCAAATTAGGGATAAGAGGCCAAATACTCTTGTCGAACCAAAAAAATGACCATTGAAATCGAACAAAACCTAAACGCTGCTCATGTTGAAACGTTTGATTTTCCCAAGGCTAAGATTGAAGCTAGAAAGAGTAAGGCCACAAACCAAGTTGAGGAAACCCGAGTCACCCCACTCAAGAAAATTGACAAATTCTCTGTGGATATGAATGCTAGGGACAAGTTGTATATGAATACATTTACTGCTCTTGAAAAGGGTCAAAGATCCACTTTTGTTTCAAGGAACAAATCCTTTGTCAAGAAACATAATGAGGAAGGCAAGCAGGGTCCACTAAATTTCCCCAATACTTTAGCTCCAACCAATGCCATGGGGCAAGAAGACTCATCCTCCAAGGATTATGAAAGTGATAGTGCTAGAGAAGAAAGTGAAGATGATGAGGGTGGTGAGCAAATGAATGTGGTCAGTGAATCCCAAGCTCTCAACATTATGTTTGGTGGTACATATATGCATCCTCAAATCAGTGAATTGAAACTCAAGGAAGAACAATATGAACCTATCTTGAACAATGAGGATACTAGAAGATTTAAAGGGTTGCAATATTCTAGGAAGAATGACAAAGAGTACTCCTTAAGCTCTAATACATCAAATGAGAAGGATATCCCTCCTAAGGATCCCCCTAAGAAGAATAACACCAAAAGGGATCCTCCCAAAGGGGAACCCAAGCACAAAGCCAAAGGTAAAGAAGTTGAATTAGATATTGATGTGGGTGCTGCTGTGAGTAAGATGAGTATGCAAGTCCCTATAAAGGAGATTGTAAAAATCCCATCCCAAAGATTGCAAGTTAAGAAAGCTTTAGGCCTTAAGGAAGAGGACCCACCTATCATGTTGCAAAACATCCACTTCATTAAGACCAATCCTGGCCATGAACTGTTGCTATTGACCTTGACCATAAATAATCTTCTCCTCCACAGTTGTATGTTGGATTTAAGGGCTTCTCCCAATATCATGCCACTAAAGGTCATGAAACAACTCAAGTTAGATATCACCCAAAAGTATAAGGATGTATGTGGCTTTGACTTTAGATACATTCTTGTTGAGGGCCTCATTAAGGATCTCAAACTAGCTTTGGCCATGAATGAAGACATACCCTTGCTTATCGACGTTGTGGTTATAGATATACTTGATGTGTGGGGAATGTTGTTGTCTAGAAAATGGGGTGCCACTGTAGGAGGTCAACTTCAAATGGATTTATCTTATGCCACTATCCCACAGCCTGATGGGACCCCATTCATTCTTTACAGAGAGCTCCAATTTCCAACTCATGTTGAGGAACTTGGCCTTCTTCCTTGTCCTGATAGGTTGCCTAAATCCAAGAACCCTAGTCCCATCCTTCCTTTCCAAGAGGTTCATAAAAAGACTTGACCCCGAAGAACACAAGCACAAGAAGAAGTGGGTGCAAAAACCTAGAAAGGAATTTAATGTTGGGGAGGTAGTGTTGGTGGATAAAAATCCCGTGCCCTTCAAGATCCATGGTAAGGTTGGTGAGGGGTACTATTACATTGCTAGATTTGATGACGAGCTTTGGCCTAACCCGGTCAAGACAAGTCATCTCACCCCTTTCTTGGATACTTGACGTTGTATATTACATGCATGTTAGAGTAGGATGCATTACATGTTTTTGCATAACTAACATCATCATGTCATGTTCTCATGCTAGAATAGATGCATTTAGATTAAATTTGCATCTTAGAAAAGATTTGATTTTTTGTATGGTTTTATTTGATGAAAACATGGGCGATAAAGGTACGCCAAGAACAAATGCTTCCAACATTTGTTTGTGATGTGCAGGATACAATTTTGCGGTCCTAGAGGATTGTTAGTGTTCTCATGACCTCCCATTCGAGTACATGGTTTGTGCACTCTACAAAGAGCTCATGGTCCCAGTTGGAGCCAGATGTTACCCACCACCAATGTGTGACCCCATAGGAGAAATTTTCTCGTAGAGTTGTCTTCAGGCGACAACCAACAACCCCTGACAGCCACCAATGTAGCTGATATTGTGCTAGTTGATCTCCGTTCCCTGAGTCGGTCATATGTCCCCTCGCCCATTTATCGAGAGCGTATGTTTGAAGGTGGGCCATCCAATCCTAAAGGTATGTCTTTCATTATGCAATCAAGTGCTTATGCTTGTTTTTCCTTGGGCACATTGGGTATGGATTATTGGGTGACTTGGAAGGAGGAAGGGTTTTGACTATAGTCTTGTTCCCTCACCTTAAATGGGGGGTTAATCCTCAACCCTAATCCTGTGGGATCTCCCCTATCGGCTTATAGTTTCAGGATGGGCACTACTTGGGAAACCTCGATTTTGGTACCATGGTCCCATTTTCCCATTTCATATTTTTCACTCCCCTCCACGCATTACATGCCCTATTTCATCATCTTCCCTCTTTGCGTCCACAAGGCTCTAGTACTACCCCCTCCCCTTGTCCACATGTCTGGGTCAAGCTCTGAATGTTGCTCCAGAGGTTGATGCAGCAAAAAAAAGATTGAAAGCATATCATGGCCACATACAAAAGGAAATAATACCACAAAATGCAAAAGATGGTCAAGACACTATATTAGCGTGTGGGCAAAAGCTGAACATGAGCTCTACCCCTTATCATTATGGTGATCACCCTGGTTCCTAGGGTCCCCTTGAGTGCCCCTCGCATCATTAAGGAACCCATGCATGTCTCGACCCCTAGTAGGCGATGAACTACCCCGCCTTAAGGGGGTAATCACTGCTTATATCATACACATTAGACTCTCATCCCCTGGAGCCTCGAGTAGTATAATAAAAAGCAAATTAAGAAAAGGCAAAAGGCAAATGAAGAAGAGTGGGAAAACAAAGGCCCGGGTAACTCATGTACCACTATTGCTCCCTCCTACATGTATACACCCAAATGTGTGGACGTCCTTCATCATTACCATCCTTGAAACCATGGCATTTGGCCTTGAGACCCCTGTGTCCCAATCCACCTCATCATCATCCACATGACCTGTATCACTTGAAGGATTTACCTTGGACATGTCTTTCCCTTTAGGGGCTGGGAACACCTAATAGGGTTGTTTATTAGCCACTCCTACCTAGGGAGGTAACACTATTACATGCTCAAAGCCCCAAATTTGGAAGGGAAGCCCATTATCAAGTCTCATTTGTGCCCTTGATTAACAAGCTTGGTTCACTTAGATGAACTACTGAATTATTGTACCTGATGGTGAAGAGACACATTGGATCTTATGTGTAATTTCATCATGGGTTGGGCAACTTAACTAGGGCCCAAGCCCACCAGAGGATCATATTGACACTTGTAGGGGATGCATTGAGAGCCATGGGACTTTGTCATGTGATAGAGCATTATCTCATATCTGTGAAAATTCTTGAATCTAACACATCAGAAACCCCTATTGCAATTACTGGGTTATAATCTCTTACTTGTTCTTTACATTAACAAGTTATTTAATTGCATAAATATCGAAGTAAACACTATTGCAGCCTTCACAAATATATAGATCATACTCTGAAATAAACAGAGACAATAACACAAGGGACACCGTTATTTTGGACAATCGTCCTCGGAAAAACCCAATTTGAGAAAACCGATGCAACATATAGAGGGTTTGTATTATTATGCAAATTTCATGAATACAACTAGGGTGCCAGAAATAGCTCACCCAACAGAGAATATCCTTGGTAGTAGTACCTCTATCCGGAGACGAATATTCTAGTAAATTAGCAAACGGATGATCAAACCCCACAACGACTCTGGCTGTTCCCTATGTTGGACAGCGAAAGCTGCTCCAAGCACTGCTCTGGAACTGTGTCACTCCTCCACGAGCTGCGTCACCCTCTCCTGGTTCAGAATCTGCTGATTTGCTCCCAGTCTGCCCCACAGAATATCCCTAGCCCTGCCTCTGAGGCCCACCGTCAGCCTCTACGGCGTCTGTGTCACCTGCGTCAGCCTTCTGCGTCCTCAGCGTCAGCTCTTTAGCCTCTGCGTCAACCCTTCTAGGGCTTGCGCTGTCTCTCTGGGCACTGCGTTGCCTCTCTGCTATGTATTCTTCAGCCTCAGATGAAAATCCCTTGCTGAACTGCCCCTCATTGCAACTTTGATCACTAACTCAATTTCCTAAGCAAACCTCGCCCCAGAAAAACAAATTCTTTGATCACTTGGTGTGTCTCCAACTGACCCTCAAGCCTCCTCTTATTCTTTTCCTGTTGACGAATCAACGGCCGAGATTAAGTCCTTAATGAACGGCTAACATTAGAACTAGCTTGATCCTTGTCACTTAGAACTTTCTCACCCATATTTTATTAATACACATTAATATTTTTATTTTCCTAAGTTTAGACTTAGGAACCCATTAAAAATATTAATTATTTTAATTACTCCTCATCCAGGTGGAGTTTCTCCAAATGATTTATGAGTCTTGGAGATCTCATGTGCCTTAGCCTCTCCACCAATTTTAAAGGCTAGAGAACATCCGATGCTACCCAAAATCAACACTCCCTCTTAGCGAGGAATGTGCTTTAGCAATGCTTCATTATAGAAGCATCACACTGATCCTCCGCATCGGTCCTCTGTGCTGATGCTTGGCCTATGGCCCCACATCCATTGCACTGCTGCTTCCTGTACTGCTGCCCATGACACTGCGAATGTCACTACTACGTCTGTACTACAGCTCCCTCTCAATCATGCTGCATCATGCTACCCATAGCACTGCCACTGCTAATTGCTGCACTACAACTCAGTTATTGAGAAGTAAGTAACTGACTTCACCAAAACACTGACATCTTGGTCAGTTTGGAAGCCTCGTGATGTTGAAGCTACCTCTGCTGCTATCCTATGCTCCCTCTGTTGCCATTGCGCTGCTGCAACCTCTTCTGTGCCTCTCGCACTTCTGCAACCTCCATTGCGCTGCTACAGACTTCTGCACTCTAGCACTGCCTTGCCGCTCCATCGCACCTTACTCTACCCTACACCTGTCATCATGCTACTGTCTTTAAGGGCTCCCGTAGTCGAATGTGATCCAAGAGTTTGGGCACCTCAAGGATCCTGCCCCCTTTTTATAGTCCTCTCGACTACAGCTCCAAGTCTCCCCACCTCTTCTCTAGAGGCGCATGAGCACTCATGGCACAATCGACATCAGTCTTGACATCCTTCTCCGCCTTTGTTGGAGTAGCCTTTGATTCAGAAGCTTCTCCCTTGCCTTTCTTCCTGGGGCACTAAGAGGCATAATGTCCCAGCTCCACACAATTGAAGCTGGATCAGAGTCGATCAGTTCAGCAACAACCTTCAAGGCATAGTCCTTGATGCGATGTTTGTCTAGGATTGCCAAGATCCTAGCCTTTTAGATGACAAAATTGGATGCTCTGTCCAATCTGTCTTGATCCCTCAACCCATTCATTGCCATCTCTGCTCCTCTTCTCTAGACTCCCTCTGAGTCCTGATTTCCCTCTTGGAAATCCTCTGGCCAACTGTCAAATCACTCCTCTCCAATTCTCTTTTGCTGCTGCAACCCAAATCTAGATTTCTTGGCTAGAAATCTGTCGAGGTAATGCTTCCCTCTACCTTGGTTCAATGTCCTTAGACACTGTTCTGCACTGACATAAACAACGTCCCACTCCTCAAATCAAAGTCTGCACAACTCCCTTAGCCCTGGCAACTCGAAGAATATGAGCCCTTCAGGCTCAGCGCAATCTCTGCATGGGCTAAATCTGCTCCTCCCGACCAACTGCGTCAATCCTTCCAGGCTCAGAAAGATGACGTGGCTTTGCGTGAGCCTAATCTGCCCTTCTCTGCCTCTATGCTGGCCCTGATGGCTGATGCAACTACTGCGTGGGATCCTCCCAGCTACTGCGTCTTCCTCTCCCGGTTCAGAATGCTGACGCAGACACTGCGTGAGCATTTGTGTCACCTCTTATGCACTGCGTCACTCCTCCTTCTGCCTCTCCGACTCTGGAACAACGTTGTCTCTCGGGACAACTGCTTCTTTGCTGCAAACTCTAACATTTCTTGGCTAGTGTCTTTAGTCACCTATGATCTGCGACCGCTCTGATACATGTGAAAATTCCTGAATCTAACACATTAGAAACCCCTACTGCAATTATTGGTTTACAATCACCTACTTGTTCTTTACATTAACAAGTTATTTAATTACATAAATATTGAAGTAAACACCATTGCAACCTTCACAAATATACATATCATACACTGAAACAAACAAAGACAATAACACAAGAGACATCGTTATTTTTGGACAATAGTCTCCGGGAAAACCCAATTCGGAAAAATCGATGCAACATATAGAGGGTTTGTATTATTAAGCAGATTTCATGAATACAACTAGGGTGCCAGAAATGGCTCACCCAACAGAGAATATCCTTGGCATTAGTACTTCTATCTGGAGATAGATATTCCAACAAATCAACAAATGGATGATCAAACCCCATAACGACTCCGGTTGTTCCCTATGCTGGACAACGAAAGCTGCTCCAAGCACTGCTTTGGAATTGCGTCACTCCTCTAGGAGCTGCATCACCCTCTCCTGGTTCAGACTCTGCTGATCTACTTCCAGTCTGCCCCACAGAATCTCCCCAGCGCTGCCTCTGAGGCCCAACGTCAGCTTCTACGGCTTCTGCGTCACCTGCGTCAGCCTTCTACGTTCGCTGTGTCAGCTCTTCAGCCTCTGTGTCAACCCTTCTAGGGCCTGTGCTATCTCTTTGGGCATTGCTTTGCTTCTCTGCTATGCATTCTTAAGCCTCAGATGAAAATCCCTTGCTGAACTGCCCCTCACTGCAACTCTGATCACTTACTTGATTTCCTCAGCAAACCTCGCTCTAGAAAATCGAATTCTTTGATCACTTGGTGTGTCTCCAGTTGACCCTCAAGCCTCCTCTTATACTTTTCCTGTTGACAAATCAATGACCGAGATTAAGTCCCTAGTCAACAGCTAAGATTAGAACTAGCTTAACCCTCATCACTTAGAACTTGCTCACCCATATTTTATTAATACACATTAATATTTTTATTTACTTAGGAACCCATTAAAAATATTAATTATTTAATAACTTCTCATCCGGGTAGTGTTTCTCCAAACGATTTCTGGGTCTTGGAGATCTCATGTGCCTTAGCCTCTCCACCAACTTTCAACGCTAGAGCGCATCCGATGCTATCCAAAATCAACAATGGGCACCCTCAACACCTTTAACAACTTGTTCGTTGCCCCACATTATTTGCGAGATGATGCACTTACTTGCATTGCCCCCAATCGGATTAGCAGTGTACACATGGTTTGGCAGTGGATCTGAGGACCAGAAGAGTTTTGTCTCATCCTTGAGATATGGGAGGGCAAGCACGATCACCAGTGCCCTCATTCAGAGCAATCTATAGGCGTATCTTTCACCAGGAGACCTATGAGACCAATATTTGTGCCCCAGAGCCACTTTGGAGTAGCACATGATGACTTACATGGAAATTAAAGGGCCATTCCCTTATACATCATTTATGGAGCCATCCCCTCATCTTGGCACTCTGAGGACTCAACTCAGCCTTCCATCGGCCTCATCTCATCATGATGTATCATTTTTGTCCTACTATTGGATGGTTTATTCATAATTATGAAGCTACTTGGTGGGCTTGTCACTAAGGCCTTGTTATTTTGCACATTAAAATAATGTTAGGGGCTTAGGATAGGAATTCAACCTTTTTTATGTTGAGAAATCTAGGGGGCAACAAGTGTAGGTGATTTCTCTTACTTTGTTAACTACTTGTGATGTCTTTTTGCTTTACTTGATTAACTTCTTCTTTCCTTTATTATTATTAGTGTTCTCTATCATCAAATAGCGACCAAATCATAAAAAACAATGAGACAATAGGACACAAGATATGAGCAATCAACCAGGGCCAAAAACTCTCCAACCAGAGGAAAACCCACCAAAATCCTTCTCTTCTTATAGAACTTCAATTGACGAATTCCAAGACCTATGACCCTTGACCAAGACCCTCCAAGACCCTCCAAGACCAATTCATCCTTCTTCTTGATGAGCTTTCCTTATACAACTTCCAACAACAAACTTCGACCTTCTAGCAACTTCTCTAGCAACTTCAACCCCAACAACAATTTCTGCAACTTCGACCTAGTAGCTTCAACAACTTCGACTTAGTAGCTTCACAACTTCGACCTTGATGCAGCTTTAGTAGCTTCGACCTAGCAGCTTCACAACTTCGATCTAGAGGAAACTTCACAGCTTTGACCTTGCAGCTTCACAACTTCGACCTTGCAGCTTCATAGCTTCGACCTTGTAGCTTCACAACTTCGACCTTGCAGCGTCACAAATTCGATGCAACTATTGAATTTCATCTAGCCCAGAAACTGTAGAAACCCTAACGAAAGATAGAGAGGGAGAGGCCCAAAACCTTCAATCTTGATCTTCTTCTTCTTCTTCGTCCTTTTCTAGCTTCTATTTTGAGGAGATTGAACTTGCTTGAGTGTGCAAGTGAGGTCGAATTCCTTTTTATTTATAGGCTTGTGAAGGGTATGAATTGCTATCTTGAGGCCGACTTGTCCCTTAATGTAGGCCTGCTTGATTTTTGTGCCATGATGAGGTCTTGGAGGGTCGTTTGACTCTATTTTGACTCAGTAAATTTTTCTTTACAATATGTAACATGCCCAAGTGGGTCTTCAGTACATGACAATGACTTCATTGACTTTATGACAAACCTATAAGCACTCAATGGGTGCTTGACCTAATAATAAGTTTCCCTTGAGCATGAAACCCATGCCTCATGAACACAAATAATAATTTTATTTTTCTCTTTTCATTAAATATATAAAATCACGATTACATATGCCATTATGAAGACCGAACCTAGTTACATATTTCAACATTAAAGGTCTCATATCAATAGAACTAGCTCTCATTGTGAGAGAACATCATCATCACTTGGACTTCTCTTGTAACAATAATTTCACGCTTCTTTTCTTGGACGAATTAGAGACTCTTTGATGCATTTTGATATCTTTGAAAGCTAGATTTTTGATCTTTCTTGGATCTACTTCTTTGATCTATGGTTGGATATATCTTTTGTCATCTTGTAAGTGCTATTTTGTTGAATATCATTGTAAAAAGATTGTTTGGCTGTAAATTGCACATGTTACTCATTGTATGACAATTAGATAAATGTTCATAGTGGATTGAAATTTGTTTTCTTCCATGAAAGTCCATAGATCTTGGGTGGGTAAATGGTAAAGCTTGGTTGCTAGGGCATCGATCTTTAGCCTCCTTGAGGACGAATTTAGCAAATCTTAAGTCAATACAGATTCCATAGCCAAGGGAATCAAGCATTGGTCCATGAACATTGGTGATCACCCCATCCATTCTCTTTCTTTTATCTCCTCTGAATTTTTGGCTCCTCTCCTTTATACGGCTAGCTAGGGCATCTTGCGAATTTCATTAGAAAAGGAATTTTGGTAATCCGTTTGGACAGGACTCTTCCTTAGTGTTTTCTCCAAAGGATCTCAAAATTTGGTCAAGTTGCCACAATGGATTCTCCATAAACTTCGATGCCCTATTTGTGCCCTAGAAGGGAAATTGAGCTTGAATCTCTTGGATAGGTGGCTTTCTAGAGGGTGTTATAAACTTAGTATTTAGTGGAATAAACCCTAAGAGACCCTTTCCTCTGTCTTACCTTGACCTAGTGAATACTCTGGAGGAAGTTCTTCCCACGTATATCCTAAAAACCCTAGGTCTAGTGTAAGCCCTAAATTAGGTCTCTCAAGTAGAGTAAAAGCCCATTTAAGGTATCCAATCACCTTGCAAAGCCTCTTGAGAGGTCCTATCCCATCTTGAAAGTCATGATCTTAGGCATACTCATCATCATTGACTATCTCAAGCCCTATGTCTAGTTTTCCTCCTAGGTATTTCTTGGAGAACCTTTAGCTTCTTTGATGTATCGAGCTCTAATTGAGTCTCTCCTTGAACGGGCTTTGGGAATCACTTTGCACCTTGTCGTTGACATTATCATTACAAGTGATTTTCGGGTACCGAGACTCTTCCCATTTGTAAAAGTCTGTAAAGAGCAGGGGACATCGGTTGAGGTGACAGTGAGTCTTTGTCCCATTGTTGTCATTTGGTCTTGTAGTTGTCTTATAGGTTCCCTCCCTAGGGCCCTGCTAGATTGTGTGGCAACAATGACCACTCAGTGAAAGTGGGAAATAAGACCATCTTGTAATTTGTAATGTCCCTAGTTTCTGTTTCCTCTATAGTACAACCAGGATGGATTTTCATGATACGTGATGGCCAGGTCACAGGAGCACGATTTCATCATCAGGTTTCCTGGTGGGGGTTTGAGGAGTTTTTATGGGATCTGACGACATTTGCTTGGCATCTTCATCATCATGAGAAGTTCCACACAACTCCTTTTTTTGGCTCCGTTGCTTTATGATAATTCCCTGAAAACGGTGTTATTATTGAGCATAACTTAATCAATGATGCTTAAGGTGGCATTCTAGGAGGAATATTTGACATAACACCTTAGTGTAATAGCTCGTTGGAAGCAGAACGAGAAGATCTACAATATGGGATGCTGAGAAATGACTTCCAGTGGCCAGAGAGTATTGTGGGCGATTTACCATTTTCCCATATTAAACATGACTTTAATTAGTCGCTTAATTAAAAGGGGAAAGATTAATTAAGGGCAAAAGGCCAAAAATGACTTGAATAAATTAAAAAGTCACTTAAAATGAAGTTAAAGGGGAGCTTCTAGAATAATAATAAAATAATATACTTCTAGAAGATTGGAAATCTATCTATTGGGCCTTTGAAAAGAGGAGGATAAGATCATTTAGGACATCTTGGTTTTGAGTATCTGTCTTTCGTTTAGATTGAAGAATTTAGTTCTTTGCTTTTGTAGCCCCAGGATGAAAACCCTTGGGCGATTTAGTGAGTGGGTGAGAACCCATTTCTTCCCTTGGTGAGTTCATCCATAATTCACAGGTGCACTTGTTGATTCTGCAGTCAGTTTTAGAGGCCATTTTACATTGAAGCAGATTATTTTTGGAGGCCAGTTTATTCATCTCAGCTATGTCTATGCAATCTCATATTTAGTAATTAAATAAAGCTGTGTTTTTCTTATGATTTTGCAACACTTTTGGTTTTCACTTTGCAAATCTATTTTATTTTTGCCGCAATTTCATGGTGCCTGTTCTGCAATTGCTTGGAGAAATTTATGGTAAATTTTTTCAAGCAATTTTCTGAGAAATTTAGGCAATATTATAATCTGGGATATTACATAATTTCACTTAGATAAAAAAAAAGTGAAAGTCAAATTTCCTATATTCTCCTAGCCTTAGAAATCTAATGAATATTCTAGATATTTTAGAGTATTAGTGAGTTAGATTTGATCCAATCTTAGCCATACACCTCATTGTTGAGATAAGGTGGTTGCTAAGATTAAGGAGATTAGTTTCTAAGATCTAGTAAACTAGTTGCTAGGATTAAGGGGATTAGTTATCTCTTTCAAAGCATAAGTAGGAAAAGATGGGAGAGGTTGAACGAACACATTTTGTACTCCAAGAAGACTCAAGAGATCAAGGGAGATCATTGGAGCATATTCATAGCATAGGAGAGGAGCTAAGGTGGAGAAGTAGGCCAAAGTATTATCCAGTCAATACTATACAACATTTTAAGTAGGGCAAATTCTCAATTGACTAGTATATAGATTTATCTCAGTAAGTGTAGATCTGATTTTGTGTGTGTACTGTAGAACTGTTAGTTTGACAAGTTGTGAAGGTTTTCTTGTAAGCCTGGAATATTTAAATGAAATACTGATTTGAGGGTGTAATTATTGGTGTATCATGTATATGCTTTCGTTGTCCACTTTTCATTTATATGTGTAATTGTTGCATGTTCATAATACTTATTTTTGGGGTTAAATAAATTCATATATGCTTTATTTAATTAAGAGAAACATAGGACAACAATCACTTAGGGCTTACAAATTCACATGCTTATCACTTTTGGCTTGAGACGATTTTTGGTCTCATCTCACCCTTGCACGACATTTAGAGTTTTGCCAATACAACAAAGTGATATAATTGGTCTCCTACTTGGCATACCACTTATTAGAATCCATTGCATCCATTAGTTCTTTGCTTTGTTGTTAATGTTGGTATGCTAGGTTCTTGGATCTCCTAGCATTTATTGGCACTGATGGATCATCTCCCTCCATTTAGATATTCTTTTGATGCACATGGCCACCTCTTATTGTCTACATGATAGGAGATGGACATGATCATTAGAGAGAATATCTACAGGCAATTTGTGCAGGTCACTTGGATAAACCCTTTAGGTGCATTGCATCCAAAGATGGCCTTCTATGTTGAGCACTTCATGGTTATGACAGATGGACTCATTATTCAACACCATTATACACTTTTCTATTGGATGCACAATCTTCGAATCACCTTGGGCCGATTTAGAGTTGGATCTCATATGCCATTGATTGAGACTAATCACTAGATTAGTTGGTTGGATAGGATTTGCCAGCGTTGCCATCTTCGTGAGGTAGAGACTGAGGAGCACTTCATGTTCTGTCGCTCGGTTCATTATGAGATCCGAGAATGGTTCCATTGTCTCTTCTAAGAGTTACAGGCAATAGGCAAGTTCTTTAGGTACCTATTATTGCAAAATCTAACACCTTAGTGCAAAGCTTCACTAAGCACTCCAGGTAAGGGAAACAACGGGTTTAGCTACCACTATTACCTTAGTAACCACTCCCTTGCTGTTCTCTGGATGGATACCATCTCAATAGGGGAGGCTTTCCTAGTGGACCTAATAATCCAAGAACTATAGAAAATGCATAATAAATAAATAATGAAAGGTTATTAAATGTGTATTCAAGGGAATAGTTTGTAACAATTTTTCAATGGCTGAAAATGCATAAAATAACTACAAAACCCTAGATGTCAGGCTTAAACATGTGGCTGAAAAATGCATAAAAATTGATATTTTGCTTTTTCTTTTTCCAATTTAGAAGATGCAAAACCTATCCCTTGGACTATGAGGTCCATTGTATTTTATACCATTAAATGCAGATTTTGTTCTAACCAAACCCTATTTTACCTTAGAAAACTTAAAAATAGAAATTTAGGGGTTTTGAAATTCATAAATTTGAAAAGGTTGACACAATAATGGACTAGTGACTTTTCTCAATCATGGGCTCGCAGAGTCAAAGGGTGAGGTCTATGGCGTAAGACTTTATTGGAGCAAGTAAAAAGAGGGAAAGTCTCTCCATCAAAACCCTAGTGACTTTTAATCAATTGGAGATAAGAGCAAGGAAATTCTACTAAGTTTAGATGGAAGCTAGGTGAAAATTTGCAAAAGGAGATGTTAGAGCCATAAAATATTCAATATATTAAGATGAAAGTTTCAGTGAAATCCTAATTCTATAACAATTGCAAATGGAATAAGATACTCACAATAAAGTTGCATAAAATCACCATATAATCACTTCATCAATCCAAGAGAAAAATCCCTCCAATCACAATATCCTCCTGAAGAAAATTCCCTACATCAATGCTCCATTGTGTCCAAGAGAAAAAAGAACTAGTGCACACTCTCTCTCAAGTGAGTAAAATGAGTGAGTGTGACAACGATCCTCTCCAAATTGACTTCCCTCTATTAATGTGAGGGAAAACAAGCCATTTTGGAGTAAAATTGACTAAAAGCCCCAAAAAAATAATGTGATTACAAGTTAAGTAGGTCACAAGAAAACCTAAAAGATAGTTATTTGAATGATGAAACATAACAAAATGCTTCATTTTAGCTCACACTTGTGAGCAAAAGGTCTTCTAAGGGTTTTGTCATCCTCTAAAAATGAGTATCTCCATCAAAATGTGCCATGGATGGGTCAAAGAGTGCTCCTCACTCAAAGGCCATCTCCTCATCAACAAGTGTCCAATCATCAAGCAAAACCCTCCTCATAAACAAGTTATCATCGACCAGGCCCATGTCATCACTCCAAGCCACATGAGGGGAACATCACAAGGCTAGGGCACAATGTCATCTCCCAAAAAGTGTACCATCCCTCCAAGAGGGATCTCAAATCATCATCATCATCATCAAATTGGCTTAGAAATATGGCAATGTCCACCAAGAAGGTAGAATGCTAGCTTGGGCGCGTTCTTCAGTCTCTAGGGTACATTTGTCTTCTAGGCAATGCCCTGGCTGCAATGTGCAACGCTCAAGGCTTTAGATTGGAAGAGAAGGTCATCATCAATGCTAGATACATCCCAAGGTCAACTCTCCTCAAAAAGTGGTCAACGCCCTAACTGTGGTGACCAAAATGGTCATTAAGTGGGTACAAACATCCTCTCTAAAGTGTTGGAAAAATCTCAAACAATCCATATCTAATTCTTCACATAAGCATCTTGTTCAAATGTCTTCCTAGTTTATGATTTGTAAAAAAGTTGGCATGCTTAGATATGGGAGGGTTGTCCAAAGGCCCCTATTAGGTGCCTTGAACCCTAAGGGGAGGAACGATTCTTAGGCTGATCCATCAATTAGCAAGTACAAGTGGTTCATGATATGGTAGGGGTTTACTTCATGGAGGATGCTACATTCTTTGTACTAGCTACGAAATTGCATTATCACATTGTTATAATGTAAGTTACCACTTTTCTTGGCCTATTTTTACCACTCTTATGCACATTTTTCTTCTTTGATTTTCCTTTTCTTGCATAACTTGCAAGCTTTTTATTTATTCATCATAGATCCCTTAAAGATGAAGCATTTGTTGCTCATCAGGGTTGGGATATTCATAGTTCCTTTCATTTTGATTGCTCATGTATTAACCAAGAAATGGGTGAGGGCTAATGAGGGGGATAGAGGTCAAACTAGGCTTTTCTCCATGCACCTTATTATATCCCATCCAAGTTTTTACAGTTTATCATCTTGGCTCTTGCTCTTTCCTTTCTTTCTGCCACATCAATCTCTCAGGGAAATTTTTTTGGGCCCCTACTCAAGAATGAGGAAAACAAGGAACCAATACTAGTGACAAATAATAATCAACCCAAAGATGTAATATGGATTTAGGGGACAAATGGAAAGTGTTAAGAATGGACTACCATGGACACAACATTAACTAGTGCCTCTTATTTGTGCCCCTCCTAGACTTGTGGAAAGAAAGGCCTCAAGGAAGGTCACAGTTAGGGGCAAGGGATAACCACCAAGGTGAAGCATGGGAGAAGGAATACAACCAAAAGCGGTCTATCATCCAATTCAACCTATGATCCATACTAGAATTCCTTTAAACATTAAATGAAAGCACTTGATTACAAAAATGGTTAATGTACCTTATACTAGATGATCCACCTTCATTTGATGAGTAGATGAAATAAAGCACTTACAGGAGCATGGATGAAAGGATTTTGAGGATCCCTATCTGCGGATCATCATAGGGTTGTTGGCTGGAAAATTGGACAAACAAGAGAATTTTTTTCTCCTAGGGGCTAACCACTTGGGTGGGTAATAATACCCTGACCAAAGGTGCTTGGATTTATACATGCTGGAGGCCCTTCATCTCTACTCTTCTATTCTGCAGCCACATCCACTCCTTGGACTAACTTCCACTTAATTAATTACTTCCTTTTTTACCGTACCCTCGAATAGGGGCACTAAACAATAGATGGATAGAAATGACTCTAGATTAGTGAGAATATGGAGCTCTATTCCCACCTCTATGAGATCCCTACGGTGTTGCCAGACTAAACCTCATATTAGTAGACCATACAGTGGTTAGATGATATCTTCCAGACCATATTGACAAGCCCTTCCTTTCAAGTAGCTGCACAACATAGATTCGAGCTCCTCGCCTGACTTTTCATCCAAAAAGACATCTATTTTGAGTTTTCTATTGTCAGCCACGGATGCTAGGAGTGATGAATCTAATGGACCATGATTGCTTCTTACCATTAGTAACATAAGCTATAGAGCAAGTCATCTTGTATATCTTTTTCCTAGACGGCTTGTCCATTCTTTAGAGTTGGCCTTCTAGGTTTTATATTAGACTACTATTTTATTTTACTTCATGTTTCTTGCTTTTATAGAGGAGCCACTTTAGCGCTCCTGCTTTGCGTATGCATCATTGTACCTAAAATCATCCCATTGACCAACTTAAGTGATCAATTGTTGGACATTAATACATTTATCTTATCTTCTCTTATCTTATCTCCATCAGTAGCTTGCGATCGACCACATAACTAACAACATTATCAATGACTACTTGCACCACACACTACACACCTCCCTCTTGTTGGAAATTGTACCCAAGTTTGGTCTTCTTTTAATGTATTTGAGTCATCATGAAATGTACTTGTCAAAAGAATAGAGAAAATAATTTTTATTATTGTAACAATGACTTATTAGAGCATGGGTCATCATTATATTAGTCAAAGTCCCCATTGTGGATTCCTAGGATTAATATTGAGTTTATAGAGTCATTGTACATTCAAAGAGACCCTTCTTGGGATTTTGAATCATGTGAAAAGGTTAAGTATTGAGTCAAATATGATTTATGTATCCTCTACACCAAGTTGGCCTAGAAGAGATCAAGTCGGCCTAAGGACCCCAATTCGACCCATAAGCAACCTATAAATACAAGCTAGTCGAAGTCATTTGGAGTATCACAACTCAAGCTAGTTCGTATCTCAAGAGTAGCTGGGGAAGTGCGAAGTCTGTTGCCGGGTAGCCAAAGGAAGTGCGAGTTTGGGAAAGTCTAAGGAGAAGAGGAAAAGCGAATTTTTGGTGCCTCTACTTTCTGTCTTTCGTGCCCTAGTTTGGGAGATCGAAGTCTTCCAAGTTTCGCTGTTGCCTAATCGAAGTTGTTGGAAGGGGTCAAAGATCTGGGAGACTGAGTTGGTGTGGAGGGAAGGTTTGGTCTTTGTCTAGGGTGAAGGGTCTCAAAGAATACTATTGAAAGGAAGAATTATCTTGATTGGGTTTTCCCCTAGCATAGTGCCTATATCTTGTGTCTCTTGTTTTGTGATCTTCATACACACATAATATGGTAATTGCTTGATGAAAGATAAGATAATAAAGAAGTAAAAGAAGCCAACACACACAAGTAATTATCAAGAAAGGAGAATCAAACCCTAATATAACTACTTTTATTTTCCAACATGGTATCAAAGCTAAGGTTAGGAAGAGTCGAAGATCACTTTGTTGGCATTGATTCTCCTTCTATGATGAACTACATAAGAATGGGTATCAACACTGCTGGAGGTTGGATCAAGAAGGTCGTCTACTACTTCTTCAACAAGGTCAAAAGTCAAGGATTCTTGGCTGCTCTTACAGGTTCTCTTACTGATGACAATGATAGTGGAGCATCGAGACACATGACAGGATAAAGTAAACAACTTCATACACTATCAAAGGAGCCATCTTCTCATGCAATGGAAATGGGTGACCACAAAAGCTATGCTGTTAGAGGCTTAGGATCAACATCGTTGAAGCTGGATAATGGATCGAAGCTGCACCTCAACAACATTCTATATGTTCCAGGTTTGAAAAAGAATTTACTTTCTATTTCTTGTTTAGAAGATAAAGGGGAAAGAATTGCTTTTGTTGATGGAAAAATATTGGTTTGGGGAAAAGACTCTAGCATTAATAAAGCTAGGGTTATTGGAGTCCGTGAAAGAAGTCTTTATAGAGTCATTACACCACCTCCTCAAGCTCTGGTTCATATGGAAATACGTCCCATTGAGCTATGGCATAGGAGGTATGGTCATCTACATTATAAGGTCATCCCTACTCTTAGTCAACTAGCTCATGGTATTCCTAATATGAAGTTGGATCACGAAGGTGTGTGCAAGGGATGCTCTTTGGGAAAACATACAAGAAAGCCTTTTCACAATAGTGAAACTAGGTCTAAAGACATATTAGACCTCATCCATTCCGATGTATGTGGGCCCATGTCTAACAAATCACTTGGAGGTCATTTCTACTATGTGACATTTATTGAGGACCATTCAAGAAAGACATGGCTCTACCTTCTCAAAACAAAAGATGAAGTATTGGATAAGTTCAAGGAGTTTAGGGCTGAAGTGGAAACCCTAACTAAAAGAAAGATAAAAACTCTGAGGTCTGATAATGGCGGGAATACACTTCTAAGGAATTGATTGCATATTGTAAGGAAGCGGGTATTAAGAGGGAGCTCATTGTCCCTATTATCCTGAACAAAATGGATTGACTGAAAGGAAGAATAGGTCAATTGAAGAAGGCATTCGAACTATGCTCCTTGATCAAGATCTACCAAAGTTCTTATGGAGAGAAGCAATGATGACAGTCGTATACATTCAAAATAGAAGTCCTCATAAGGGTTTTGATAATAAAACACTCGAAGAAATATTCACAAGAAAGAAGCCGAGTGTGGATCACCTCCAAATCTTTGAAAGTCTAGGGAAAGAAGTTGGACTCTACAAGTATCAAGGGAATATTCATTGGATATAGTCTCTCTTCAAAACCATATAGAATCTACATCAAGGAAGGAAGATATATTGAAGTAAGTAGGGATGTCATATTTGATGAAAATCAAGCATACAAGACATCAAAGGATACTCCTATTGATTCTGATGACGAAGAAGTTCCCATATTTGAAGAAGAAGAAGTTCATCATGAAAACTCTACTACAAATCTCGAAGAAGGACCAAGTGAGCCTATTCAATCGGTGGTCATCCCAACCACAAGGAAGAGGCCAAATTGGTTGAAAGCTACATTGGAAGATGCTGAAGGACATGAAGCTTCGAAAGGAACCTTCAGGGAAAGAAAGAGACCGAAAATATATTCTGGTTATGTTGCATATATGACAAAATTGATAGAAGCCGAACCATCTACATTCAAGGAAGCTATGCATCAAGTGGTTTGGAAGAAAGCAATGCATGAATAATATCAATCCATCATGAAGAATGGGGTTTGGGAAATCTTTTCTAGAACTAGTGACAAATCGGTTGTCACATCTAAATGGATCTATAAGATCAAACATGCAGTGGATGGAAGTATAAAAAAGTATAAAGCAATATTCGTTGCAAAGGGTTTCTCTCAAAAGGAATGCATTGATTATGAAGAAAACTTTGCACCTACAACAAGGTACACTACCAATAGATCGTTGTTTTCATTGGCTGCTACAATGGGGTGGAATATCGATCAAATGGATGCGACGACCACATTTCTAAATGGGACAATTGATGAGGAAGTGTACATCAAACAACCCGAAGGCTTTGAAGTTAATAGCAAGGACTCTCATGTTTGCAACCTTAAGAAGGCCCTATATGGCTTGAAGCAAACACCTAGGGCGTGGTATGCAAGGATGGATGCATATCTACTTAGAATTGGGTTCGTGAAGAGTTCTCCTGATCCAAATCTCTACATCAAGGTTGTGAATGATGAGCCCGTTATTATTCTGCTATATGTGGATGATCTATTCATCACGGGTGTGGAGCGAAGAATTCAAGAATGCAAGAAGATGTTGGCAGCTGAATTTGAAATGAAGGATCTAGGATTGATGCACTATTACCTGGGTCTAGAAGTATGGTAGAGTCTTGGGGAGATATATTTGGTGTTGATTTGGGGTAGCATAGGATGTGCTCTAAGCCTCAAATTTTGCAGGGAGGCTCGAGCACATGTATTCCAAAGAACGAAAGTGTTTTGGGAAATTCCACCCAGAAGTGATTTTATTAAAATAATTAATATTTTTAATGGAGTTCCTAAGTCTAAACTCAGGAAAATTAAAATATTAATGGGTATTAATCTATTCATGGGTGAAACTTCTAGAAAAAGACACAGATCAAGCCAAAACGATTTGAGCCTTTGATTATGATTTAATCTAGGTCGTTGGCTGTCCAACAGGAAGATATAAGGGGCTTGAGGGTCATTTGGAAAACGCACTGAGAGATCAAGAAAATCAATTTTTTGAAGTGAGAAGTTCTCAGGCGGAAAAATCGATTGCAGAGATTTCTTGCAGCAGAGGGGCAGTGAGACTCTGGAAGAAGGAATTTCCAGTGAGTACAAGGCAGAGGGAGGACAGAAAGACGTCCAGAGGAGACTGACGCTGGCCCACGCAGAGGCATGACAGTCCTTGAGGGGAAGTCGAGTTTCCTGCTAAAGGAAGTCAAATGTCAGTTGCTAGAAGTCGGGGTGTGAGTTCGAGAGGCAGAAGTTCGATTTTCTCAGCCAACAGAGGATCCATAAGAGGGGCAGCGTAATACCCAGGAGGGGTGACACAGAAACTGTTGGGAGTGACGCAGTTGTGTGCGGAGGTCATGCAGAGCCTCCAGTTCAGCAGGATCAGTCACTAATTCTCCAGTGATAGGGTGAGATCATTTCACCGGCATTTTGTTCAGTATCCTCTTTGTATTGGATTGCTAGTTGAGCATCCTAGAATTGTACTCAGATTTTCTCCTGCATAATAATAAAACCCTTAGAGCTGCTGCACCGGTTTTCCCGCATTGGTTTTTTTCAGGGACTATTGTCCAAAAATAACGTTGTCCTATGTGTTTCTATTTTCCTTGCTCACTTTCTATGTTTCAGAGTAATATTTAATTTGGTGTAGGCTGCGTCAGTAATTTATTTCAATGTTTCATGAAGAAATTTGAAATAAGTTTGTAACATAATTTACAATCTAGGTGAAGTAGATTCAGTTGGTTGTAGTAGGATTCCTGAGATTGTTAGATCTAGGAATTTTCACATTGTATTAGAGCTGTTGATGCGAAACAAGAAGAGCAGATCTAGCACTGAAGCAAGGGCCAACTTGCTGCAACAAGCAATAGTTCAAATTCCCTAAGGGATAATGTAGTTTTAGCCCGGAGAGCTATATTTTCGTGGGTAGTCTCTCTGAGTAGGCCGATAGAGAGGTAACACTTCCAGTTCGAAAACTTGCCAAGGCAGAGGAAGCTACGCAGAGCTAGAGGAACGCAACTTTCTGCAAGCTGAGTGCTGGACAGAAAAGCCGTCAGAAGGAGGAAGCATATCACATAGTGAGGGAATACTTCCTTAGTTATTTCTTGCCGAGGGAATCAATATTTCTCATTTGCTGAGCAACAGAGGAGTAACAACTTACCAGCTCCATCAGGGAGTGCGTAAGGCAGCTTAGGAGCTACGCAGTAGGGAGAAAGAGGGAGCTGTTCGACATTTTTCGGAAGATATGGCAACCAGTGGCTTGAGGGATCAGGACAGGTTGGACAGGGCTTCCAACTATGCCATCTGGAAGGCTAGAATGTCTTTCCTTCTAGATGAGCATGCCCTCAAGATGTATGTTGATAATGTGGTAGCTGAACCTGTGGATGCAGATTCGCTAAAGAAGTACAAGGCTGAGGTGTCAAAGGCCAAGAGGATGATCCTGGATGGAGTCAAGGATCACGTGGTGTGCCATGTTGCTAGCAAAGGAACTGCCAAGGAGATGTGGGATGCCTTGGCCACATTGTATCAGGGATCTTCCAAGCAGCAGAAGATGTACTTAGAGCAGAAGTTGAGGTCTTCGGAGATGTAAAAGGGAGAATGTGTGGATCCATTCCTCATGAAACTGAAGGAGACCCATGATGAGTTGTCGGTTGTGGGGCGTACACCTTAGGATTCAGAGTTAGTGAGATTGGCTCTAAATTCTGTCTCAGATGACTGGCAAGTCTTTGTCCAGAGTATCCTACGCAGAGCAACATTGCCAAATTGGGACGAGATGTGGGCAGCTCTGAAACAAGAAGAGCTGAGGAGAGACCTGCTCAAGGTCAAACTTGACGGGAGCAGCAACAATAGTGTGTTGAAGCCCAAAGTAGAGGAGGAGGATAATGCAACCCTTGCATCAAAGGGACAACAGGGACAACTGAGACATAAGAAGGAAGTCTCCAAGGTGAAATGTTTTAGATGTGGCGAGATGGGTCACTATGCATCCCAATGTCCTTTGAAGAAAAATGACAAGGATGAGAAGCATGATCCTAAGGTTGCAGCCACAAAAATCGAACAGGAGGATGAGTTTGTGATGACAACCAAGATACCTCCATGAGGGAGGTGGGCTAATATAGAACTTTAGTTCGATAGAGCTACAGATGGGTAAGATCCTTGAGGAGCCCACCTCTTGGATCATAACCTTCCTATGGGAGCCCACGATCAGTAGTAGCGAGATGGAGGAGTTTTCAGTTGGTTCAATGGAGTGTTGATTCAACAGATGCAATGGTTAGTAGTGCCAAAATGTGAGTAGCACAGAGAAGAGGCAGCAATGCGTGGATGCACAATGTAGAGCTTCTGCAGCGCAGTGGCTTCAGAAGACAACGTGGGACTAGCAACAGCCAGGATTTCAGCACCGAGGAGTATCCACTGGATACTTGTCCAATTTTGTGTGTTTTCAGTTGCTTCTCTCAGCAACTGAGTTGCAGTACGGATGTAGTGTTAGTGGTGGCAGTGCTAACGTAGCAGATTCAACATTTGAGAGGGAGTTGTAGTATAGATGTAGCATTGGCAGTGTTAAAGGCAACAGTATAGTGGCAGCAACAATGCAAAAGTTGGTGGACATCATGATTCATGTCAGACATCAGCGGCGCAGAGGACGATGCTTCAGAGTTAGAGCAGCATGCAGTAGCAGTGTATTGCTTGAGCACATTCCTCGCTAAGAGGGAGTGTTGATTTGGGGTAGCATCAGATGTGCTCTAAGCCTCAAATTTTGTAGGGAGGCTTGGGCACATGTATTCCAAAGAACCCAAAAAGCGTTTTGGGAAATTCCACCAAGAAGTGATTTTGTTAAAATAATTAATATTTTTAATGGAGTTCCTAATTCTAAACTTAGGAAAATTAAAATATTAATGGGTATTACTCTAATCATGGGTGAAACTTTTAGAAAAAGACACTGGTCAAGCCAAAACAATTTGAGCCTTTGATTATGATTTAATCTAGGTCGTTGGTTGTCCAACAGGAAGATATAAGAAGGGGCTTGAGGGTCATTTGAAAAACACACTAAGAGATCAAGGAAATCGATTTTCTGAAGTGAGAAGTTCTCAAGAGGAAAAATCGATTGAAGAAATTTCTTGCAACAGAGGGGCAGTGAGAATCCAGAAGAAGGAATTTTTGGAGAGTACAAGGCAGAGGGAGGACAGAAAGACGTCTAGAGGAAGGCTGACGCTGGCCCACACAGTGCTAACACAGAGGCATTGTAGTCCTTGAGGGGAAGTCGAGTTTCCTGTTAAGGGAAGTCAAAATTCAGTTGCCAGAAGCCCGGGTGTGAGTCTGGGAGGCATAAGTTCGATTTTCTCAGCCAGCAGAGGATTCGGAAGAGGGGTAGCGTAATACCTAGGAGGGGTGACACAAAAACTGTTGAGAGTGACGCAGTTCTGCACAGAGGTCATGCAGAGGGTGACGCAGAGCCTTTCAACATGATTAGTCACTGATTCTCCAGTGACAGGATGAGATCATTTCACTAGTCTTTTGTTCAATAATCTCTCTGTATTGGATTGCTAGTTGAGCATTGTAGAATTGTACTCACATTTTCTCTTGCATAATAATAAAACCCTCAGAGCTGTTGCATTGGTTTTCCCGCATTGGGTTTTTCCGAGGACTATTCTCCAAAAATAACTGTGTACTATGTGTTTCTATTTTCCTTGCTCAGTTTCTATGTTTCAGAATAATATTTAATTTGGTGTAGGCTGCTTCAGTAATTTACTTCAATGTTTCATGAAGAAATCTGAAATAAGTTTGTAACATAATTTACAATCTAGGTGAAGAAGATTCAGTTGGTTGTAGTAGGATTCTTGAGATTGTTAGATCTAGGAATTTTCACAATTGGGGCAAGGAAAGTACATCATCAAGTTGTTGCAAAAATTTGGGATGATGGATTCCAAGCTGATGACTACTCCTATGATCACCAATCTCAAGAAGTTGAGAGACTCTGACTCTAGTCTTGTGGATCCTACCTCTTATCGTCAGTTGGTGGGTTCCCTAATGTATTTGGTAAATACTAGGCCAGATATATGTTTTGTAGTAAACATTCTTAGTCGATTTCAGTTGGAGCCTGATTACGATCACTTGATAACTGCTAAACATATATTGAGGTATCTTCCTTCGTGGCACTATATATCACTGCCTAAAGTATGATAGTAAGGAAGTCAAGCTAATTGGCTTCACGACTCCGATTGGGGTGGCAATGAGACTGATGAAAAGGAGCACTACGAAGGATTTTTTAGTCTGGGAGCTGCTATGATCTCATGGATGAGTAGGAAGCAAGATCTCGTTGCGTTGAGTAGTGCCGAGGCAGAATATGTGGCTGCATGTGAAGTAGGAAAGGAGTCCGTTTGGTTAAGGAAGCTTCCGACAGATTTGTTTGAGAAGTCTCTGGGTCCTACTGTGATTAATTGTGACAACCAAAGTTGTATCAAGATGTATGGAGATCCCGTGTTTCATTCGAGGATGAAACATATCAATAATAAGTTCCACTTTATTAGGAACTTGGTGCAGGATGGGATCGTGAAGTTGGAGTATGTCTCGATAGTTGAATAGGTAGCAAACATACTAACAAAGGCTCTTCCGAATAAGAAGTTTGAGTATTTGAGAAACCTCTTGGGTTTGGTAGACATTGCTGATTGTATTAATGATAAGGAAACGAAAGAGATTTGTTGAGGCTTTGCGAGTGAAGCATTGCCTGGGGGAGGACATCTGGTCGGCATTTTGTGTTGATGTCTAGGTCCCAAAGTAGGGAAGGGTGGCATGGGTCATAGAGCTTTGACCATGGATACACTCGTAGGTGTTAATTTTGGGTAGCATCGGATGTGCTCTAGGCCTCAAATTTTGTAGGGAGGCTTGGGCACATGTATTCCAAAGAACCCAGAAAGCGTTTTGGGAAATTCCACCCAGAGACTATTTTATTAAAATAATTAACATTTTTTAATGGGACCCTAAGTCTAACTTAGGAAATTAAAATTTTTAATGGGTATTAATCTAATTATGGGTGTAACTTCTAGAAGATGACATAGTTCAAACCAAAATGATCTAAGCCTTTGATTAGGAGCTAATCTAGGCCGTTGGTTGTCCAACAAAAAGATATAAGAAGGGCTTGAGGGTCATTTGGAAAACAAACTGAGAGATCAAGAGATCGAATTTCTAAAGTGAGAAGTTCTCAGGAGGAGATTCAATTGAGGAGATTTCTTGCAGTTGAGGGGCAAGGATAACATCCAGAGAGAAAGAGATTTTCTTAGTTGGAGGATCATTAGCAGAGAGAGGTAGAGAGTTATCTAGTAGCCGAGGCGCAGGGCCACGTAGAGGCAGTGCAGAGGGTGAGCGAGAGTTTGAGATTTTCCCAAGGAGAGTTAGTTTCAAAAGCCGGGAACCGGGGTGTGAGACCGAGATGCTGAGAGCAGAGACTCCGGTTAGCAAATCAATCAGCAGACTGGGTGAAGTAGAGCCTAGAGAGGTTGACGCAGAGATTGTGTGAGGACTGCACAGAGCAACATAGGGCTTGCTAGAGGCACTTCATTCAGTATCCGGATCATCCAAGATTTTCTCAGTGATTGTGTGAGGTAATCTCACAAATCATTCTGCCAGTATTTTTCTCTCTATAATTGAATAACTTGAGAGGTATTTAGAATTTGCTACTGCTTAATAATAATAAACCCTCAGAACTGTTGCATTTGTTTTCCCGCATTGGGTTTTTCCGGGGACATTTGTCCAAAAATAACGGTGTCCATTGTATTGTATTTTCTTTCTTACTCAGTCTCTTGTTTCCGTATGATATTGAATTAAGTGAAGGCTGCAGCGTATGTATTATGATATTTGCCGTAGGAAATTGCGAGTAATTTGTTTAAAGGAATTTAACAAATAGGAGTAATATCATTAGTTGTTGCAGTAGGAATTCCGGTAGTGGAATTTTCACATGGTATCAGAGCAGTGCAGGTGAAGCAAGAAGCGCAGAGCTGGTAGATCCAACATTGAGCAGAAGAGGGAGTTCGAAAAAGTTGCAGGAGGTAGCAGTTCGAAACCCCAGAGGGTTTGTGCAGTCCAAGCTGGGAGGGCAAATTTTCTAGGCAGCCTCTCTCCAAGTGAGTTGACGGAGACAAGGACTTCCAGTTCGAATTTTTGCCGGGGTAGAGGGAGCAGCATTGAAGCCTCAACGTGAGAGAGCTAGTGGGATGCAAATTTTTCGCTGGCAGATTTCTGGGTTGGAAAATGTCAGAAGAAAGAAGAGAAGCACTTTGAGGGAACTTTTCCTCAATAGACTTCCCGCCCGAGAAGTACGTTTTCTCATTGGCTGAGCAGTAGTAGTGAGAAGCAGAAAGGAGACTTGACTTTTTTGGCAGATATGGCAACAAGTGGCTTAAGGGATCAGGACAGGTTGGACGAAGCATCCAACTATGTCATCTGGAAGGCTAGAATGTCATTCCTTCTAGATGAGCGTGCCCTCAAGACATACGTCGACAGCGTGGTGGCTGTACCTGCAGATGCAAATCTATTGAAGAAGTACAGAGCTGAGATGGCTAAGGCCAAGAGGATGAACATGGATGGAGTCAAGGATCACGTGGTGTGTCATATTGCTAGCAGAGGGACTGCTAAGGACATGTGGGCTGCCTTGGCCACAATATATCAGGGATCTTCCGAGCAACAAAAGATGTACTTGGAGCAGAAGTTGGTATCTGCTTAGATGCAAAAGAGAGAGCGCGTGGATCCATTCCTCATGAAGCTGAAGGAAACCCAAGATGAATTGTTTGTTGCGGGGCATACACCTCATGATTCAAAGTTGGTTAGACTGGCCCTCAATTTGGTCTCAGATGATTGGCAAGTCTTTGTCCAAAGTATCCTGGGCAGAGCAACATTGACAAATTGGGATGAGATGTGGGCAACTCTAAAACAAGAGGAGCTGAGGAGAGACTTAGTCAATGTCAAACTTGATGGAAGCAGCAGCAGTAGTGGGTCGAAGCCCAAGGAGGAGGAGGATAATGCAACCTTTGCATCGTAGGGACAAAAGGAACAATGGAGACATAAGAAGGACGTCTTGAAGATCAAGTGTTTTAGATGTGGTGGGATGGGTCATTACGCTAAACAGTGTCCTCTCAGGAAGAAGGACAAGGATGAGAAACACAATCTAAATGCTGCGCCCGCCAAGATCGAAGAGGAGGAGTTTGCGATGACAACTGAGATACCTCCAGGAGGGAGGTGGCTGATTTAGAGCTGTAGTTTGAAAGAGCTACAAATGGGCAGGATCCTTGAAGAGTCCACCTCTCGGATCAATACCTTTCTACGAGAGCCCAAATTAGGAGTAGCAGGATGGATGAGTGTCGAATGGTGTCGAGGAATGTCGGGGAGACAGTTGCAATGGCTAGGAGCGCCAAAGACTGAACAACGCAGAGCAGAGTTGGCAACATTATAGATGGCACAAAGCAGAGGTCAGCAACAACGCACTAGATTTAGAGGGTCAGCGCAGAGGCTAGCAGCAGTCAGGCTTCAACATTCATGTGGTATCACACTGAACATAGTTAGTTCAGTAATTTTGAATGTTTTTTAGATGCTTCTCTCAGTGACTGAGTTGCAGTACAGATGTAGTGTTAGCAGTGGTAGTTCTAGCAGCATAGCAGATGCAACATTTGAGAGGGAGTTGTAGTACAAATGTAGCATTGGCAGTGGCAATGTCAAAGGCAGCAGTACAACTACAACAACAACATAATAGTTGGTGGATAGCATGTCAGACATCAACAACGCAGAGGACGATGCTTCAAAGTCAGAGCAGTATGTAACAACGTATATTGCTAGAGCACATCCATCGCTAAGAGGGAGTGTTGATTTGGGGTAGCATCGGATGTGCTCTAGGCCTCAAATTTTGCAGGGAGGCTTGGGCACATGTATTCCAAAGAACCCAAAAAACGTTTTGGGAAATTCCACCTAGAGACATTTTATTAAAATAATTAATATTTTTTAATGGGGCTCTAAGTCTAAACTTAGGAAATTAAATTTTTTAATGGGTATTAATCTAATTGTGGGTTGTAACTTCTAGAAGAAGACGAAGATCAAGCCAAAATGATCCGAGCCTTTGATTAGGAGTTAATCTAGGTCGTTTGTTGTCCAACAGAAAAATGTAAGAAGGGGCTTGAGGGTCATTTGAAAAACACACCAAGAGATCAAGAGATCGAATTTCTAAAGTGAGAAGTTCTCAGGAGGAGATTCCATTGAGGAGATTTCTTGTAGTTGAGGGGCAACGATAGCATCCAAAGAGAGAGATTTTCTCAGTCGGAGAATCATCAATAGCGAGAGGCAGAGAGTGATCCAGTAGCCTAGACGTAGAGGCTGACGCAGGGCCATGAAGGGCCATGCAAAGACAGCGCAAAGGGTGAGAGAAAGTTCGAGATTTTGTTGAGGAGAGTTTGTTTTAAAAGCCGGGAGCCGGGGTGTGAGACTAGGAGGCTGAGAGCAGAGACTCCGAGCAACAAATTGATCAACAAACTAGGTGACACAGAGCCTAGAGAGGTTGACGCGGACACTACGTGAGGACTGCGGAAAGCAGCATAGGGCCTGCTAGAGGCACTTCATTGATTATCCGGATTAGCCATAATTTTCTCAATGATTGTGTGAGGTAATCTCACAAATCTTTCTGCCAATATTTCTCTCTCTATAACTGAATAACCTGAGAGGTATTCAAAGATGTATTCGGATTTTGCTACTGCTTAATAATAATAAACCCTCAGAACTGAGGCATCGTTTTTATTGCATTGGGTTTTTCCAGGGACATTTGTCCAAAAATAACGGTGTCCATTGTGTTGTATTTTCTTTCTTGCTCAGTTTCTTGTTTCCGCATAAAATTTAATTAAGTGAAGGTTTGCAGAGTATGTATTAGGATATTTGCCGTAGGAAACTGCAAGTAATTTGTTTAAAGGAATTTAACAAATAAGAGTAATATCATCAGTTGTTGCTATAGGAATTCCTGTAGTGGAATTTTCACTCTAGGTCCCTAGTTTGGTAGTTAGCAAGTAAGCCTAATGGTACCCTAGAGGGGCTGAAAGCTTGAGTCCACCTTATTCCCACTTGGATAGATTGCCTTGGTCAAGAATCTAGTCCGTGGCATTGCGGTGCCTAAATTTTTGACCAATGGATAGATTGCCCTGGTCATGAATCTAGTCCATGGCATTGCGGTGCCTAAAGTTCTTCATTGTTTCATAAAGTTTGAGATCTTCCATTGTATTTGTATGATGAATACCTCCCTAGTTAAGAGGGAGTGTTGGAAATTGTAACTAGGTTCAGTCTTCATTTAAAGTATTTGAGTCATCATGAAATGTACTTGTCAAAAGAATAAAGAAAATAAAATTTATTATTGTAACAATGACTTATTAAAGCATGGGTTTCATGCTTGGGTCACCATTATATTAGTTTTAGTCCCCATTGTGGACTCCTAGGAATAATATTGAGTTTATAGAGTCATTGTACATTCAAAGAGACCCTTCTTGGGCTTTTGAATCATGTAAAAAGGTTAAGTGAGTCAAATATGATTTATGTATCCTCCACACCAAGTCGGCCTAAGGACCCTAATTCGACCCACAAGAAGCCTATAAATACAAGCTCGTTGAAGTCATTTGGAGTATCACAACTCAAGCTAGTTCGATATATCAAGAGTAGCTGGGGAAGTGCGGAATCTGTTGCCGGGAAGCCAAAGGAAGTGTGAGTTTGGGGAAGTCTAAGGAGACGAAGAAAATCGAGATTTTGGTGCTTCTCTATCTCTCTGTTTTGTGCCCTAGTTTGGGAGATCGAAGTCTTCCAAGTTTTGCTGTTGCCAGAAGCTGCTGCCTAATCGAAGTTGCTGGAAGGGGTCGAAGATCTAGGAGGTTGATTTGGTGTGGAGGGAGGTTTGGTCTTTGTCTAGGGTGAAGAGTCTCAAAGAATACTATTGAAAGGAAGAATTATCTTGATTGGGTTTTCCCCTGGATGGGGGTTTTGCCTTGGCATAGTGCCTATATCTTGTGTCTCTTGTTTTGTGATCTTGATACACACATAATATGGTAATTGCTTGATGAAAGATAAGATAATAAAGAAGTAAAAGAAGGCAGCACACTCACAAATAATTATCAAGAAAGGAGAATCAAACCCTAATATAACTACTTTGATTTTCCAACACCTCTTTGAAAAATTCATCCAACAATTCATAAAACAATGCTGCATTTTTAATAGGTTTTGATGTATCAATTAATTCCATAAATATTGTGCCCTTGGGATGACTTACCAGGATATTAAGAAATCTCTTGCTGTTCCCATCTATCCAACCATCGAATATCACTTTGCATCCAATGCTCTTGCATGATTTTCTAAGCTCCTACAATCAAGTGCCTATATTGGCCCTTTCCTTTTGAAAGAGTGGCCCCTGCAACTCATCATAGGTAAGAGCTTTATACTCTGGGGCAACAATAGTGGCAACAACAAATATACGTTGGTAGAATAGATTGGTCTTGAGTCTTGACAATGGTCAAAGGCATGTTGCTCCCAAAAAAAAAAAACTTGCCACAACCATGTTTTCTTCTTTCTCCCTTCTTTTAACCAGTAATCTAATGGAAGTGTTGCTGCACAAACTAGTAGGCCTTGTAAAGTGAGAAGAGCTAGAGGGCACAACAACACCTTGGGACAGAGGTCTATTTTCACCATAGCGTAAGTCCCATTCTCTTCTCGGATTTTCACTGACGGGAGGAGCCCAGTATTACTCACTCGGGATAAATATGTCAATGAATAGGTTTAGAGTGAGGCAAGGTGGCTCATTCAATCTAAAGGTTCAATAAAGCATGAGATTTGGGAGAAGCTTGTAAGACCTTCCACGAAAAACCTTTGGTTAGGAAGGCTACACGAGACCTAGGGTTGAGATATTTAGCCATGTATGAGCTCATCCAAGATCAAGGTAGGCAAGAGAAAATGCTATGAATGATATACTTCAACAAGTACTAAAGCACAAGCCTTGAAAAAATCCCCAAGTTGAAGGATTAGCTTCTAGGGTTCCCACTTGGTGCGAAGGCTAGGATGTCAATTCTATGGAGATTCCACTGTCGGAATTCTTTCAAAACTTGAGGATGCCTAGAGGAGACATTAAGGAAGAATCTTGCTAAGATGGAATTCAAACTCAAAGCACACTCCTCTATTGTAATTCGCACCAAGTGTGAAATTTTATCTATTGCAGCTATTGGAAATTATTTTTCTAACTCAAAATTTAATTATGCAGTTTATTTGCTATGACAAATAACAAATAAAATTACAGCTACAATTTTCACCATAAAAAATATTGCAGAAAATAAAGCACTGGAAACTGAGAAATTCTAGCGCACAATAAATTCGACACAATTATTTTTGGACAATTGTTTGCGGAAAAACCCAACTTGGGAAAACTGGTGCAACAGATGAGGGTTTTATTATTAATATTCAACAACAATTATGAGTACAATAATTTAGATGCCCAGCGGGCAATCTAATATGAAGAAAATACTAGTAAAAATATTGTGAGAATTTTCTCTCACCCCACAACTATTTTTTGCCTTCGAAATAGCTTCTCCAGCCTCTGCGCCGAGCTGGCTACGTCACCCTCTGCGTAGAGCCTACGTTGGCCCTCTAAAGATTTCGACCTTCCTTCCTTCGACTCTTCCGAGAATTGAAAAACTTCCTCCCGGAATGCTACTGCTCTCCTCTTCCACTTGCTGCTCACCCTCTTGCTCTATCCTCTCTGTTGAGCTGCCGTAATTGAGAAAATCGAACTACCTGGGCAACTGAGTATCTGCTCTAGATGATCTCCATCACCACATCGACTTTCTTTTATAATCCACTGTTGGAGCACCAATGACCAAGATTAAAACTTAATCAATGGCTAGGATCATTTCTGGGTCGATCCGTTTGAGTTTCTAGATGATTTACGCCATATCTCAATTAATACTGATTAATTAACCATATTCCCTAAGATTAGACTTAGGAAATATTTAAAAATCGATTAATAATCTAATTGAGAAACTTCTAGGCGGAATTTCTAGAAACAATTTCTGGGTTTTGAAGATCTCATGTGTTCTAGCCTCTCCACAAATTTTGTGGCTAGAACACATACGATGCTACAAAAACTAACAATCCCTCTTAGAGAGGAATGTGTTCTAGTGCTATTGCACACCCTGTAGCTGCCTCATCTCCTGTCATGCTGTTGATGTCTAACCATACTGCCCACCAACCAGTGCGCAACTCTGATATACGCCACATTTGTGTTGCTGTTGACCCTGCCATACTGTTGCCAACACTGAATCTGCACTGCAACTCCCTCTTATCTGTTGCTGCTGCAACTGCAACATCTGCAATAGCTTGTCCCTGCTATTGAAACGGGTTCCCCACCATACCCATTTGTTCTCTGAAATAGCCGAACTTAGCTCTCCTTAGAGCTTTCGTGAGTATATCTGCAACCTGCTCTTCTGCGGGAACATACTATAGTCAGACTGCTCCTTGCTGTACACAATCTCTGATGAAGTGACACCAAATATCGATGTGCTTCGAGCTGTCATGAAACACTGGATTCTCAAAGAGCTTTATGCAACTCTGATTATCACAATAGACACTGGTTGCCTCCGTCCTCTGCCTGAACAAGCTTACTAGTAGCTTCCGAAGACATATAGCTTCGCACGTAGCTGTGCTGGCTGCCATATACTCTACTTCTACAGAGTTCAGTGCTACTGACTTCTGCTTCCTGCTACACCAAGAAAGCATCCCTGATTTGACACTGAAGCAGTACTCGGAGGTACTTTTCTTGTCCAATGATCTGCCTGCCCAACCCACATCTGTGTACCCACGAAGTTTGATGTCATTTTCTTGAGTATATTTCAACCCATACTCGACTATGCTGCAAATATACCTCATAATATGCCTTGCTGCTGCCCAATGTACCCCTTTCCAGTTCCACCATGAACTGATTAAGGCTATTGACTGCGAAGCAAATATCTGTCGTAGTGTTGACCAAATACATGAGAGACCCAATGAGCTGTCTATACAAGGTGGGGTCAACATCCTTGTCATTTGATATGTTTATTTTCTTCCAGTTGGTAATGATGGGTGTAGACATGGGTTCACAATCCTACATTCTGAACCTCCTCATAATATCTGTAGCGTATTTTCGTTGCCCAAAGATCTCCCCATCCTTCTGCCACACTTCCAATCCTAGGAAATAGTGCATCAACCCCAAATCCTTCATGTCAAATTTTGCTGCCATGTTCCTCTTGCAATCCTCTATGAGCCCTGATGATCCCGTCAAGAATAGATCATCCACATACAAAACTAGAATGAGAGGCTCATCCTTTACCATCAAATAGTAAAGGTTGGGATTTGCGTCAATCTTGATAAACCCTATCTGTTGCAGCCTACAACTAGGTGTTAATTCTACCATAACATGCCCTAGGAGCCTGCTTGCGCCCGTATAGAGCCTTCTTCAATTTGCACACGTGTGCACCTCTCCTGAGTCTCAAAGCCCTTTGGCTGTTCTATGTACACTTCCTCCTCTATCACTCCGTTCAAGAAGACTGTCTTGACGTCCATCTAGTGAATCCGCCATCCCATCTGAGCTGCTAGAGATATAACTGGCCAGATAGAAGTGTATCCGGCAACTGTGGCGAAGGTCTCCTCATAATCTATCCCTATATTTTGTGCATACCCCTTTGCCACGATTCTGGCCTTGGAACTACCTCTCAAACATCATTTGTCATGATAGAGCTATACTCTTCTACCATGGCATCTATCCACACCTGATGTTGTGTGGCCTCCTGAAAGATGGAGGGTTTTGCAACCTGAGCTACCAATGCTTGGTACCTGTCAGGCTATCTGCGCTCTCTTGCTCGTCCTAGGAGTTCCAATAAACTCCTCTGCATCTCTTAATGTTTGATGAACCTCTTTGCTGGCTCGACCACTAGCCGTGGGAGGTTCTTCCAGCTCCTCCTCATCTTGTCTCTGCTGCTCCATTTGCTGAAAGCTTCCCGGGTTTTCTGCACCTGAGGAACATTGGTGCTGGTCACAGTAATTGACCCTTGTGACTGTCCTCTTGCGTGCCCCACTGGATGCCCCTGCTGCTGGACTAAAGGAGCTTTTGCTAACTGATTCTGATCCCCTGTAGGCTAAGTCACCTGACACGGGGATTCAGGACACGTAGGATTCGAGATTCGTGGTGTCGGATTCGGACACGTTGACCCCTCAGAACCGGAC